>JAQFXU010000381.1:0-57358 GCA_034693705.1 Spatulosminthurus flaviceps | reverse complement strand
TTAACCAAAACAAAGTTAGCCAAAACTTTTTTAACCAAAAATCTTTTAACCAAAATTTTTGTAACCAAAACAAAGTTAACCACAAACTTATTTATCCAGTTTTACTTTAACCAAAAATAATTCACCCAAATTTATTAAAATTTACAACCATAAAATCAGATTTTCAACAGAATTATGTAGGGACAGATATTTTGTCTCCAAAATTTTCTATAAGTTTATGGAACTGCCATGAACTTCGCAACAAAACAATAGAAAGTTTAGTTCAATAGTTACTTATTTTGATTCTTATTTTACTTATTTATATTGTGTGTATAATTATTGCATGAAAAAAGGTTTAATTTAAGTTTTTAAATTTATATTTAATTAATGGGGTGATAATATTTTGGATAAGTTTAGATACGAAGGATATTTATAGTCGATTTTATTTTTGGAAGAGAAATTATTATTGCGTTCGGCTAATTTTATGTTAGTTAACTTTGCAAAGGATGACTAGGACAAATAATTTTCTTTTTTTAATTTTCCAGACCCCCCCCCCCCTCTGATTATACCCGATTTTGGGGAATTTTTGTAGCCCCAGTAGCTCAACCTCTTCACCCGATAACTTTGGTCTTTGGAGAAGTAAAACTTCATGCGACTGAAAATCTGAAAGCTAAAAATGTAAACTTTAAGAATCTTTCACTGTCATGTCTCTATGTATAGTACAACTCAAGTCAAGTTGTAGCTGATCAAAGTTCCTTAATTTTTTAAGGATGTGTGCAAGGAATTTTGAGGCCTTATAATGAAAACGGTGCAATTTATAACAAAACCAAAAAAATGCGTGTACTTTTTCTTTAAACCGCATTTTTACATTTTTTACAACATATACTAATATGCGAGGGGGCCACAGACCGTTGTAAAGGAAGTCTCCATTTAACCAATGGTTAGGAATTTGGGCATTTGCACCATTGTTCCCATCATGGTAACAGTGGGGGGGGGGGAATTTTGTTTCGTCAAGTTGTAGTTGACTATGATGATCTCAAAAATTAATTTGAACCAAATTAACCATCGGTTCAATTTTGAACAAATTCGCCATGTCCGGTTTGGAGGTAATCGGACTAACTGTGCATCGGAAGAGTAGGAACCTTGTCAGTTCCATGTTCCTTCAAATGCATTCTTCTCAAATATCCTACACCCGGGCAATGTGGACATCTGTGCGGTCTGATACCCATGTGCATATATACATGTGTTCTTTCTTTGATTCTTGGTTGAAAGACTTCTCGCATAACGCACACTTATAGGGCTTCTCCCCGGTATGGGTATACATGTGACGTCGAAGGTGGTCGCCGAGTTTGAAAACCCGATGAAAATGCTGAGCCAATAAACGAATAACGCAAAAATTAGATGCAAGGCGAATTAAAACATGCATCGATACATGATTAACGTGATCTTCTTAAAACTGATTAAATCTACGCGTTGTATTCTGAAGGTATATTTAATATATCAGTACTTGTGGTTAGATGCAATGGGGCTGTGTGTATATAAACCTATTTATGTTAATGATTACGAGTGATGACAGTATATATTCAAATGAATTAGGCTTTCTAACAACTTACTTGTAAGCATAAGCAAAGCTGGGAAAAATAGGATTGGGATTAAAGGGAAAAATATAGAGTTATGGAAGAGAATTTTTATGTACGTGTGGGGGATAATGGAACGTAAAAGAAATCAGGAGAGGAGAGAGATGTTTGGGCTATTTAAATGTATGCACTTTTAATACTTTTACTTTTATTTTCAAGTAACTGTATATTTACATCAGATTATCTTTAACGACACAGCTAATTAAGCAGTGTAGCTCAGGGTTTTAGAAATTATTCTTGTTTAGCAAAGCATAATAATTATTTTTAACTGTTAATGTCTATGGATCACATTCGGTCATTGACAGACAGATTGGATTATTAATTAATGATTTACAATGGAGACTCCCCAAGTGTAGCATTAGGATTTTTATGTGGTATTGTCATTGTCATTTGAAAGTTTTTGGGGAGAGCTTATTTCAACGGTACCTACCATATTATGCCTCTGTGGACCTTGGTTTTCAAGTAAATAATTAACAAATTTTTCATTTAAATCCATATAAAATACAATGTGTTATCCTGTAAATGCTCAGTTGTAACTTTTGAACCCCTCAACAAATTGCAATGATGCATGGCAATTCTGAAAGCAGGTAATTTGCGTTTAAAAAATGTTCCTTGCGAATTCAAAACTTAAACTAGAAAGCATATGGAATACTTTAAAAATCGACACGTATTTTAACCAACCCATCAGGATCACAAATCAAATTATCCATTAAAAAGGCCATCTCATTCGTTATCAATATAATTAATTAAATTTCAAATAAAATCGTTACTACTTTGTAAAATTATTTCTTATGGTCGCGTAACAAATGCGTTATTATCATAGATAAAATTATTGAATGAGGACGAAGCATTTGTTATTTATTATTTTAACATTGACCTACTGCCTACTGGTTTAAGAAGTGGGCACAAGCATTTCATTGAGCTTTTTGCCCCCTCCCCCGGAAATCATGTGCATTACACATATAATATATTTTTAAAACGCCAATTATCTGCTTTCAGAATGATCGTGCACCATTGTAATTTGTTGAGGGGTTCAAAAGTTACAACTGAGCAAAATATAAAGGATAAAATACTGTATTTTACATGTATTTAATTGCAAAACTTTATCAATTTTTCCCTCGAAAACCAAGGTCCACAGCGAAATATGGTAGGCACCGTTGCGTTGAAAAGTTCTCCCCGAAACCTTTCGAATGATATATACCGCATGAAAATCCTAGTGCTACACTTGTGAGTCCCCATTTTAGACGTGACAGGCGCAATTTGAAGAAACCGTGCGGAGATACCTCCGTACGGCTTAGAATACCTCGACATGCGGAGGCGTACGGAGGGTTTATGAGTTTGGCCGGTTATCTAGAAATCATAGTCAGCCCCGTTAATTTTAATTATATTAAACTGGAGTAGGTTGGCAAATCACCAACTAGTGCGTTCATGGTGTAATAAAATTGGAGTTACGATTACGAACATGTACGAGGTGCTCGTGTTTGCTGAAATTAGAATTTTTGTAATCGAGGAATGAGTGAAGGGTCGCGGGGTCAGATATTTAAGGCAGTTTTATTAAGTAATATTTTCTAACTGGATTGATAAAGTATTGAAAGACAGGTTGTTTACTTATTTATTGCCACTCGGTTGATTCTTAGGAGACGATCCGGTTGTGCTTTTGATATGAGAGTAGAGCTGTTGTAATTTTCTGCCTTTGATCTTAAAGTACACTTGGAAAATGAATTCCCAGTTGGTATTGTTCCTTTTGGTTTTTGTATTGACGGTGGGTGTGTCATCGGCTGATCTTAGCTTTAATAGCGATGAAGGGACTTTGCGACTGGTTCAAGTGGTAAGCCATTTGAGATTTGAAAATTTGTTGATCTTAATTGACGGATATTTAATGTTTTTGTTTGTATGCACAGATTTTTCGGCATGGAGATCGTAATCCTCTTGTCCCATACCCGTTGAATCCTTATTTTAATGAATCCTATTGGCCTGAAGGATTCGGCCAACTTACTAAGGTAATGTGCAACAGAATATTTGAAGCAAGATTTGGATTGGGGGAGAAATGACAAAATGACAAAATTATGTTTAAAATTAAATTTAAAAATTTGGCTTTATGTGTTAATTAGAATGGCAATTGGTATGTTGGTAATAATAATTAATAATGCTTACTGTAGTTTACATGTCTAAACATGTAACATGTAATTACTTTTTCAGAAGGGAAAAATGCAGCAGTATGAGTTAGGGAAATATTTACGCAATCGCTACGCGGGGTTCCTAGATGATTCATACTCCCCTTATGAAGTATTTGTTCTCAGTTCCACGGTGGACAGGGCTTTAATGTCCGCGGAAGCGAATTTGGCTGGCCTGTACCCTCCTAATAATGATATTAGTAAGTGGAATGATGACATTCCATGGCAGCCCATTCCAGTCCATGCGGAACCACTCACTGGAGACAATGTACGTCACATGTTACTGTGAATACTTGCATAAACTAGAAATGTTTTTTAACGAACTGTTAAAAATTTTCCGTGACTGAAATTTCCAGGTGTTGAGGCTCGATGCAGTTTGTCCGCGATTAGATTACCTGAAAGCGGATTTTCTTAATAACTCTCCTGTGATGAAGAAATTTCGAGAAGATTACGCTGACCTTTTCGTTTTATTGTCAAATAAAACGGGAAGAGACGTGAGAAATCCGCAAGATGTAAACGAAATATATGACAATCTTTTTATTCAAGTGAGCTTTATAATTGCTTATACGGTATAAGTTTTTAATATATCGCGCCGTATGACTGAACTGGGACTTTGTTCTCAAAACATATTTACGATTCGTAAGTTCGTAAGGTACGAAATCGTAGGAGCTTACGACAACTGTCGTACGATCACATTCCGATCTCATCAGTTAATAATTCTGGTCATTCTGGATAAAAATCGTAGAACAGCGGCAGATCGTAAACGTAAGTGCATGCGAGCGACGAAATCGTCCCTCCGATTAGCTGGTGAGGAAAAAGTTTGCGGTTTCCTTTCATGTATTGTAAAAATCGTAACTTGTTTCTACAGCAGTTACAAAAGGGTCAAAATTAGTACTTTGGCGATGTAAAGGGCGCATGGATGCAATGCAAGTTTCGAGCGTACGACAGCCTCCACTTGTCGTACAGTGACGACAGTATTTACGATTTGTTTTGTGCTTACGGTTTTTATAAAAATTGGTGAATACCAGTTTTTACAATACGGTTCGGATAGTTTTCCGTTACGATCCAACTTACGATACTTTTGCTTTCGAGATTAAGGTTCCCTTGCTTGTTTGATTTAGAACATTTACTACCATGGCTGGCCTGATTGGGCTCAAGAAGGGTCAAAAACGCTGGAGGACATGCGACACATTGTTACTGCGTTTTTCTTTCAAGCCCTTTGTTACACTCCAGAAATGCAAAGGTTAAAAGGCGGACCACTTTTGAAAGAACTAGTGCAACACTTCAATGAAAAGCAGTCTGGAGAAATGGACAAACGACGGAAGCTATTTATGTATTCCGGGCATGACACAACTGTTGCAGTAATTTTGCACACTATGGGTGTTTTTGACCCGCAAATGCCACCGTACGCGTGTTTAGTTATGTTGGAGCTCCGCCAGATTGAAACATCAGGAGTGAAAGACATTTACCACGTGAAGGTAGCTTATGATGTTGCATCGATGCTCACTGACCATCGAATCGGATGTTTACAATGGTTCAACGTTTTGTTTTTACTTTTGCAGATTTTGCTTAGGAATGACTCGACTCGAGACCCCTACGTTCTAACTGTTCCTAACTGTGGCAATCCTTGTACATTAGAAACTTTTAATGAGCTAATGAAACCAAACATTCCAGTTGATTGGAACAAGGAATGCGAGAGGCGTTCCTCCAACTTCAGATTTTACGGACCAGTTGGATTTAATATTGGAGGTATTTTAGTTCAGTCATTTACAATAACTTACTTTGCTTATATACGATAATACGATGCAACAGTTTTTTAATTAAGTTTACAAATTGTGGTTGCCAACGACGTTGGTGCACACTTCAGAACATCAGTATTCACGTTGAGTAATCTTTCGCAGTTATGGTTGTCGGAAGTTTGATACTATTCTTCGTGGTTGCTACTTTCGTCATTATCGGCAACATGAGGAGGAAGAAAAATGATCCGAAACCACCTGCTTACCTGCAGATGGATGACGAGGAGGCATAAAGTGTTTCAAGGAAATCCGTGTTGCTCACCTTTGCTTCACTTCACGAAGTGATTCAGCCGAAGTGCATGCATTCGGTGGAGAGATATTTACATGTAATTTTTAGCTGTTGGGTTTTAACTCTTTTACATTAGTCATAGCCGTAGTATTTCTTGAAAAGTTTTAATCAAGCTGTATCTTCGTTTTAGAGAGTACTTGCAAGGCTTTTAATTTCTGGGTACTTAATTTTAGATTAGGCTATGTTTAGTTTTCTCGTGATTGACTTAGCTAGAACTGTACAGAAATTGTAATTTATAGTTGAAGTCGGTTCAGTAGTGGCAAGGATGATACTGTTTTCCTACTTGCCAATTAATTGCCTATTCATGATTGTGATATCGCTTCATACTTAACTCGTCATTATTTCCTATAATAAATTATTGTTTCAATTTCAATGCGAATAAAACGTTTGTATGAGTTATAGGTGATGAAAAGACTCATTTGTTAAGTATGTATGTTTTAATTTTAATACATTTCAAAAATTTAGGGAAATATATATAGAGAAAATAAAGAAACGTACAATAATCATCTATGACTGTATCAATGTTATTTTCTAGCATTACAGCATTTACTCTCAATCGGATATTCTCGACGAAGGGATAGCTTCCACCGCAAGTAATATAGACTGGAAATTTTACTTCCACACGTGGTAATTTAGCAAGAAACAATTTTTCCACAGTTCGACTAACACATGAACGTCATGAATCTTAAAATGTGTCACCTTCAATAGCATCTACTTTAATAAAAAGATTTTATACACAATTATATTTAGAAAAAGCTTTCGTGAAATTATTAGTTACATACACGATATATGTAAAAGGCATGTCGTAGTATCGGAAGTGTCTAAGAAATGCAGCAACAGGTATTGAAACAGAAATGTACACATTAATTCCAAAGCAAAATCGTAAACGCAGCAAACGAAAAAGTGCAAAAAGTAACAAGGTATGCTTGTCAGCTCAAGGAAAATCCTTCAAAACTAAAGTTAATCTTAAGTAAAAATACTCCAATTACATCCCCCCCTTCGACTGCAAAAGAATAATACAATTGGATGGATTTGAACTGGATACAAGGATTTCCGGCTGATCCCCAGGATAATTCATATCTAGACCCATCGACTCAGTTTTAATTCCAGATATAACTGGGGTGGGTACAGGATGTCTCCCTGTTCGTCTGGCATTTTGGGCAGCTCTACCCATAGGAAGAGTAGGTACTTTGTCAGTTCCATGTTCCTTCACCATGTGTTCCTTCAAATGCATTCTTCTCAAATATCCTACACCCGGGCAATGTGGACATCTGTGCGGTCTGATACCCGTATGCCTATACATGTGTTCTTTCAAATTTGATTCTTGGTTGAAAGACTTCTCGCATAACGCACACTTATAGGGCTTCTCTCCGGTATGGATATACATGTGACGTCGAAGGTGGTCTCCAAGTTTGAAAACCCGATGACAATGCTGAACCAATAAACGAATAACGCAAAAATTAGATGCAAGGCGAATTAAAACATACATCGATACATGATTAACGTGATCTTCTTAAAACTCACTAAATCTACTCGTGGTATTTTATGGACGAATTTCAGGGATACATACCTGACATTTGTATCTTTCGTGAATTTTTCGTTTATGTTCTTCCATTATTTCCTGCGTAGAAAATCCATTCCAACAAAAATCACAAGTGAATTTTCTGTCAGTCGGTATGAACTCGGGATGTTTCAAGACTTTATGGCGTCTTAAATCTTTTGCATCCTTGAATCCTTCGTCGGAAGAGGGAGCACAGTAATTGCATTTGTACGGCAATTTGCCCGTGTGTTTCACCATATGTGCATCGAAGGACTTCCTCTCAATAAAACCAATATTACAGATGTGACACGAGAACGGTTTCTTTCCCGTATGGATAAGTTGATGCTTCCGAAGACCATCTCGACTCCGGCAAGCCTTCCCACATTCCTATTACATATCGATAAGTTAATTTAGAAACTGAGAAGAAAAGGGAGAACTAAAAGTATCAACAAATGGATAAAGACCTACTTTACAAACATGCCCTTTAGGTCTGTGAATTTTCAAATGAGACACCAAGAGGGCTTCGGAGGCATACCGAGAGCCACACTCGTCGCATATGTAAGGATTTCCACCCTCGTGTACCGTCTGATGTTGCTTGAAAACATCTTCATCAGCAAAGCCTTTCCCACAGTAGTCACACCCGAATAGTTTACTGTCCCCGTGTATCTTCAAGTGTTCACTAAGTTCTTGAGAACGAAGGAAAGTCTTCGAACAAGTCTTACAAGAAAATAAATCGGTCACGCTGAAATCGACGTTTTCATGTGAGTTCATGTGCTTCTTCAAGTAATAAGACGACGGATAGTCTTTGCCACAGATGTCACAGATATAAGATTTGATTTCAACATGTGTCTTGATATGAGTTTTGAAAGCTGCTCGTGATGTAAAAGTGGCCTCGCATCCGTCGCATTTAAATAGTTTCTCATTTTCAGAATGGTCGTCCTTCCGATGCTGCATAAGCAGCTGCCTAGTGCTGCACACCTTCTCGCAAATAGAGCATTTGTACAACTTCCCAGTTTCAGCGGCATGTGATCTCAAATGAATTGTTAAACTGTATTCATGCTTGAAAGTTTTATCACAAATAGGGCAAAGTAACGGCGATGGTTCCGAATTTGGAATTGCAACTCTCAAGAAAATCTGTCTTCTTTTTCTGATAACCTGAGGTTTCGGTGTGAAATATATGGATGTCATTTTCTGCTGTATCTTTTTCCTGTAAATAAAAAATTAAAATCATCAAGTTATAGTTTCGTTACTTCTACGTATGAAAGACAAACTAGTTCACAATTAGATGGATGGAAGATGATAGGTACAATATACAAAATTTACTTACGCATCCTTAACATCCATTATCGCATTCCTTGCTCTAAAACTACCCTTGAGCTTCTGGAATCGTTTCACTCTACTGGCTGCTTTTAATTCCCTCTCTTTGACCATCTTATAAATCTCTCTCTCCTTTCTGTCTTCTCCAGTGTACACTTTTTTCCATCCTAAATCAAATCCATACAAGAATCCAAGTGAATTCATCAGGTCACCATTTCACAAGTTTCTTAATATTATAAATAAAAATAATTAGTAAAATCCATTACGTTTCGACACCGCATCCTTATGTAAATCCGTTGGAAAGTCATCAATAGGTCTTGCATGATTCAGAAATGTTGACACTATGTTTAAGGCTACTTTATCCCTCTCCTGCTCATACGTCTTGACGGCCTCCTTCATCGAATTATGTAAATCATATAAATTAACTATCTGCTGTTCGCACTCCGGGCAAAAATTGCTTTGGTTTTCAGCCCTGTCTTCATCCCTACCCCTCGGTAATGTCTCAATATGAAAGCATTCTGACAGGAATTTTTCATACTTTGCAGTCTGAAAATCCTCCTTGTCTTCATCATCCTTCTCCGTGTCCATACAGTCATCCAAATTAATTCCGCAGATTAGACAGTATGATCTCTCCACCTCTTCCACCTCTTCCTCCTCTTTATCCGTCGACGTTCCTCCCTCTCCATTTTTAATGACCTCATCTTCATCAACAAGCAGCGGATCTTTTACTACCGTTGTTGTTTTCTCCGCTAGGCTAGTTTTGGCCCCATTCTTCTCAGATCCACTGACCTCCTTAGGTGGTTCCTTCCGGACTATTATTATAGCAGGGCCGGGGTTAGATCTGGTTCTTGTGTCCGACTTATTGTCAGCTACGGTGATAGTAGCGGAACTGCCATTTGAAGCTGAAGGGCCGTTGTGATTTTTCCTCGGGTAGTTTTTCAAACCGTCTTCGACGGATGTCAAGTCTTCAGCTCCCGTGGCCAAAGGGTCCTTTTCAACAGTCACTTCTTGCTTTACAAGAGATTTAATCTCCTTCTTTTCACGATCTTCGTCATCTGTGATATCCATGGGTTTTTTTAAATTTCGGTTTATGAGAAAACAAGGAAAGGGCAAGGAATGGCCAAGGTTAGCTTTGGATGCAACTTTTCTCTTCATTCATGGCGTCCGTGAACGTCGTGTTTAATGTATGTAGGTGCGTGCTTTCTACGCTACACAGATAACTATAAACTCCACAACTCCATATGCTATGCCATGTCTCTTTAGTATTATATATATGTGGAGTGTCTACGTAGAAGTATTGCTGGCTGAGGGAATTATACGCTGTGCTGTAACCTAGCAGTACCAGCACGCGGCTACATATTGTGCGCACACATGTATGCATATGGTATGGTCTTGTGCTTTTTACGTTCCCACGTTCCCACACACAGCCGAGTCGTCAGTGCTGTGCTCTAAAGTTGAGGCTATACGAGGTTCTTGTAGTTCGTACAACGCAGGAGGCAGAATAGGCGGGCAGGCATTTAGCAGGAGTAAAGGAGAGAGGAGTACTCCTACCTACATGCAATTTAATGGGCAATTCTCTATGGCTTAAGAATAATGACTTCGTCGGTTCCTCCCTTATCGTCCATGGTTTCTCTTCGAAAGAAGGGTCCGTCGCTTTGTCAATGGTAATTTATGTCATACATGGCGGTAGATTTGTGGGAGGAATTTTTTGGCAAAGCATTTATCTACATTATGACACCGAATGTAAGGGAAGCAGATGTGATTACTATGCTTGCTATGGAGTGTGTCCTTAAGAAGTTTCGACCAGAGCAAAACCGGACTTCGGGCTGAAAAATATTATGGGGGAAAGTAAGGGACTTGATGCGGCTGAACAATGCGTTTCATTTAACTTGTGTAGCGGAATTAGATTGACGAATTATTTCCTTGGTGGTCTTGAAGTACAGAATGTCTTTCCAGCTTTTATTTCAAGCTACGATATAGCGATAGGGGGTCCAAGGGGCAAACAGAAATAATTATAGGAGTCAGGAGTGTAGGATGAATATAGAAGTAAGTACATGGATCCTTGTATACAACTAGTGATACATGTATAATAAAAAAGGGATCGAAATAATGATAGAGTTGTGTGAGTAGTGCATACTTAAGTAAAGGAAACCTTGCATAAGGTTACACTTATTTTGATGTTGTGAGGAATACGATATGGAAAGAAGTGAAGATGTCTTTTAAAATTAGCTGCATTATGAAGAATCGGAGTTATTGATGTGGACGTAGTATGTGAGACTTTCGGTATTAGCGGCGACTTCGGGATCTTCCCCGGGATGAGCATTCTTGATGTGATCAGTCAATCCTTTTCGCCTGAGAAAGGATTTGTCCTCGCAGAACATACACTTGTGAGGTTTCAGTGATGCGTGTCGAAGGAGATGTTCTTTGAGATGTGTGAGCATCTTGAATTGGCGGTTGCAAAGCTATCAAATAAAAATAAATTCCGGTTTCAATATATTTTTACAAATTGCAAGTGCTAATAATTATGAAATCGAAGATGGTTCGGTTTTATATTGGGGTAATTACATTTGTGTCAAGTTATAGTCATTGATGACATGAAAAGTAAAGGCGGGTCTTACCTTGCATTTATGCTTCTCATGTAATGCGTCGTGCTCTAGCTGTTCACTTTCAGTAGTGAAATTTTTCCAACAAATTTTACAAAGGAACTTTTTTGTTTTCAAGTAAATGTCATCATGTTTGGTAGCAAGGTGTTGACGAAGAGCAAGTTTGTACGAGAAGCCTGTATTTTTGCAGTAGGGACACGTAAATGGGTTTACACCCGAGTGCTTCCTCATATGAAGATTTAATGACACTTTTTGAACGAAACTCTG
The DNA here is from genome assembly GCA_034693705.1 of Spatulosminthurus flaviceps. Classification (NCBI taxonomy): domain Eukaryota; kingdom Metazoa; phylum Arthropoda; class Collembola; order Symphypleona; family Sminthuridae; genus Spatulosminthurus; species Spatulosminthurus flaviceps. The sequence continues at coordinate 45,756 of JAQFXU010000381.1, read as the reverse complement.
GTCGCAAAAGGGGCACTGAAAAGGCCGTTCTCCGGTATGTAAGCGCATATGATTTTTTAGATTGGAAGCACTGTAGAAACTCTTGTCACAAATCTAGAAAAATGTTAATAAAGAATCAGCCGTGATTATCAGCATTATAACAATTATTACACGGGATAAACTTTAAGCAAGTAATGTCAAGGAATTATTGCATAAATTGAATTCAAATATAAATTAAAAAGGCACTTACCTCACATCGATTTTCTACGTTTTTATGAAGCCGGATATGACCTCGCAGAAGTGACTTGGAGGGGAAGGAGCGGCCACAATGGTCACACAGGAATGTTTGACTAAAGGAATGATTAGCTTTGTGAGCAATAAAAACTGACTCATCCTTGAACGCCACGGTGCAAAAGTCACAATCGTAGAAAGTCGTGTCAGAGTTATGAATCTTTTCATGATTTCCTAGAAGAGTACAAGATTTAAACGTTTTTCTGCATGTTGGCACGGAACATTCGTATTCTCCTCCATGCACCTCCATATGGCTCATCAAAATAAGAGGCGTATCGAAAGATTTTTTACAAATATCGCATACTACTGTGGACACTTCATAATCCTTGATGTGATGACGATGGAGATGTGCTTCCATAGCTCTTTTGTGCGTCACCATTTTGTCACAAATTGGACATCTCAATTTCTGTTTTTCCTGCGTAAATTCAGAAACGTTTGTGACCATTTTCAAAAATCACATATTATCTCTTATCACCTCAAAGTATCTTTTATCATCTAAACAAGCACGAAATCAATTAGTTTTAACCTTTTCGTGAACTTTACGATGTGCAACTAAAGTATTATTGAGGGTAAACTTTTTATCGCATTTGTCACAACTCAATTGTTCTTCTCCTCCTATAAAACAAATTGCAATTATTACTAACCCAGCAAATTTCATACATGTAGGATTAAGCCTTTCGAGATTCTCAATAATTACCATGCGTCCTCATATGAATCCGCAAACTATATCCACGGTTGAATGATTTGCTACATACATTGCAAGTAAACTCATTTGTCGCTTCCGTTTTCTGTCCAGAACTTGCTTTTAGTCCAACTTTACGGGGTGACTTACAATCTGAGTGGAGATGATTTTGAAAAAGCTCATATTCCTCAAAACTGTCCCCACAATTCTCACATTTGAACATGTCCAGCGAATCTTCGTTAATAATTATGCTAACTTCATTGGCCTTCCGTTTCCGCTTGACTCCAGGCCGTTTTGACCGTTTTTTACTAGGTATCTCACGTGCCGTCCCTTGACCAGACCTAGTCACACGGCTGAAAACTGAGGTACCACGTTCAACTTCCTCAGAGCGTTCATTATCATAAAAGCTAGTCACCAAACTACGAAAAAAAGAATTGCGCAACAGCATATTGCTTATTATAATTATCTGTCAAAAGCATTAATATTGCACATGTTAAAATAGTTTTCCATTTTATGAACAACAGGGTTTACTTATTACGTTTCAGGTCTCAACAGGTCCAAGTTCCCGCAGGTCTCGCGGTGATCCAAATCTTCAAAACCGGGTAAACTAGCATTCACTCCAGCTTCAATTTGCAAGTTGTTCAGTAACATGGTTTGAATCCTTCGTGAATTCCACTCTATTGAACAAAATTATATTTCAATTAAATAAGTCATACGACGGTACAAAATAAACTTAATAAAAGCAATGACTTTGTTTAAATAATTTTACCGTGAAAAAATGTGTCATCCTCTTCATCATTCTTACATGAAGGATCATGATCAAATCCTTTAAGCAAGTGATTGTTTGTTCGTTTTAAGTCATAACTAATTTGGGTACTGAGGGTATTCAATTCTTCTCTTATTTGCAAGAAAGTTGTGTATTTCTCCCGGAGTTGGTCCACCCTTAGATGACAATGCTCACAAAAACCCAGACGGTCTTCCGTAAAAACAAGGAAGCCCACGTCAACTACAGCAATTTCTGCAATAGTTTCTTTGACTTTTAAGGGGTTGGCAATTTCGCTAGACACTTCAAATATTTTTCCACAGAGGATACAAATGCTTTGATTGGATTCAAGCCCATCTATCAACACCTCCTGGGGCATTAGAGCATCTTGCCCGAAAGGTAGGATGTCCAGCTTGAACGAGCTCATATTGTATTTTATAATACACCAGTGACTATTGTTTCCCGGGAGTAAGTAACATAACAATAAATGTAATTTTCCTTTAATTAATACCCCGTTCCTGTTCGTTTAGGTCGGTCACAAAAGATTTGTGTGAGCCGTGAGCAGCCTTTATTGTATGGACTCATATTGTAACGAGTTCTTCTCCAAAATGTCAGCGAATTAGTGCCAAATATGTATACACAAATAGTAAGTATACCCAAATCCAGACTATAGCAATAGCAGCTCTCTTAAAATCTCGGTTAATGAATTTCCGGTGTTTAACAGCAGCAGTGGCATAAGAAGAAAGAATTATGAGAAGATTTAGAACTATAGAAGCGAGATTGAAGAATGAAATCCTATAACATAATTTGAAGGCTCAACATTTTAAACACCATTCCCCTCCTTCTTTGTACCGGGCTCTGGCAGCGAGCCAATAAGCGCAAGCTGACAGAAGCCTACTACATTCAGCGTGGGCTTGATTTAGGCTCGCCCTCGGAGTGGGCTCTGTTATGTACCTATACTTTATTATACTATTACTATTTCATTTTTATTTCCGAATTCTTCTGAGAAGACCGCCTGTTTCACATATCCTTGCTTCACAGTATAAAAACAAAACCAAGAAGTAGAATCCCCATCATTCATTCGAACGCGCTTTGTCTGTCGTTTCTTCCCTAAATTAATTAAGCATATTCTATACGTTTCCTTACAAACTAGATTTGATGCGGTAAGCATTACGTGAAACAATTTACATTAATAATTTTGCTCGTAGCAATTAATTTAAATTCAATCCTTCGCGGATACAAATGCAAAAAATACAGGGAATGGAAAGACAGTTTATTCATAGGTCAACAATTCAAAATTACAAACTGTCTGGAGCCAAAATGCCCGTGAGATGTAAGCGTAGCTTAGAGTCAAACGAAGCCACAGTTTTGAAATTGAATAAAATGTGAGATTATAATGTCGGTAATGATAGCTGTTTTAATCAAAACGATCTCAATAATAAAACCATAATAGTAGTACATCATATTTTTCGCTCAGCGGGCATACAGTTAAGCGGGTTTAGATGACAATCACATGAATGAATCATCAATTATCTAACCCCAATACACAATGCCTTAAAAATGTTTACAAAACTTAAAATTAAATAACTGGTTGCCTAAAAGTGTAACATACGAATAATAATAGCACTTTTAACTCCGTAATGTTGAGTTCTCCTCAAGCAATTGCTGGCTGAGCGGGGGCGTGAGGGTGTCAAAAAACTCAAAAAGAGGCTTTGCATTGGTCTCATATTCGAGATTAAACATCCAGTAAAGTGCGTACACACACAGTATAGCGTCGTAAAAATTTGGAGGCTTACATATCTTCAACTTTTCGCAGTAGACAGTCAATTGGCAGGAAGAACTTCCAATATTACCTTTAATATCAATGGTTGGGGTAACGCCTATGAATTTATCCTCCTTCTACAAACCACAAATTTTAACCATGGAAATTTTTAAACTGAAATAATAAGGCTGGTACTGTATTACATAAATTCCAACTAGCATATAGATTGTAGATAAATAGGTTTATACAGCGTTTCTTTGTTGGTAAAGATGTCCCCGTAACTGCAACTTTCCCTTTCCCTCTTCCTCGGTTTTTTGATATCCCAGACACAACATCTGTATGTCACGAAGGAGTCCTACAAAATTAATGGATTGGGATTGGGTTACAGCATGGCACCATGGAATTGTACCGCTGATTAAATTAAACAACCAACCTTTGGTATCCTGCAGTACAACAGCTTTCAATTCTTTTCGAGCATTCGCTATGACTGGATCAGGCGAAAGGTAGTTTTTCGTTAGGAACCTTTGATACTCCAGAATTAAAGGTTCCTGTAACTTCCCTTCAAGCTTATACAATTTGGTTCTAACTGACTCCAACTCTTTCTTAATCTAATAATGGTTTTTAAGAACTTAAATTCCAATTATTCGAATTCATGATTTCTAAAATGACGGATTACTTAATGTGAGCTTACGAAGCGGTAATCATGAAGAGCAGGAAACGAGTCAAATACTTGTGCAATATCTGTATTTTTGTCATACATGTATTTCCGGCAGTGAAATGTTATACCCATTGGTTTTTCCAATATGCTGAAGTCTGGTTTTTCCTTCTTTGACTCACTCGCGATTAACTCTGCAGCAGCTTGCTCTTCATCTGACCACTTCGGTTTCTTTTTCGAAATAATCACCTACGAAAAATTCATTGGAAGATATAAACAAAAAAATGTTCAACGTCATTAAGCCAGAACTCTGTTTCCATGTAAGTTTCAGCAAGGGAGATAACTTCGACTGAGAGTCTACCTGTTTAGGTTTTTTCGATTTAATTTTTTTAACATTATCCTTCTTGAACCCGTTTAGTTCCACAGTTCGGCGACGTTTACTGGCTGAATCAGCTTCCAACTGTTTAGTCATGGCACGCTTAAATTTACTCAGTTTGGGAGGAGGTTTTGGCATGCTCTTTTTTACACCCTTAGCTTCAGCCTCTTGTCTCAGTCTTATCACGAGAGGTATGTCATCTCCGTCGGACTCGGTGTCTGAGTTGTGAACTTCAGTTCTGGATTTCCTATTTTGGTCCATATTCTTTTCTGGAGTAAAGTAATTTTCTCGATCGAAGTTTTCAGCGACCCCATCTTTATTGACGCCAGAGCTCTTCGGGTTTTTGGCTGGACTCACAGGTTCATCCGACTCGGATAGATATTCCTTTTTCTTGCTTGTTTTACTGCAACTCTTTTTAGCCACCGCTGGCTTCACAGGCCTTTTCAACGATTCTAATGTTTTTTGGGAAGGCTGAACTGCCTGGATTTCAGCTGGTTCTACTTCCATACCACCATCAAAAACTGTCACAGGTTCTGGGAGTGGTGGATCAAGTAGTTCTGGCTTTCTGTGGATGTCTTTTAAAGGTCGTACAAAAATCTTCTGAGCATCGGAATTGTCAGATTCAGTCCCAGACTGGTTGTCATTGTTAACTAACCTCGAGCTGGTAACACCTGCCATACCTGCAAGAAGTGCAACTAGAACAATCAAAATTGTTTTGCTTTTCACGACTGGACGAACTAAAACTTTTAGATTACTAAGTCTGAACTTTGAAGGGTACTGGAAATTAAGAACCATTCATTAATTGAATGATTCGACTATGCATAGAGCTACAAACGCGCAGAATTTTTATTACTACGTTGTAGGTCATACGTACACTCATCTCCACCACGAACAAATGCCGGTCTGATTTCGTGCGCTGTTCTTGTGATTAATTCCTTCAAATTCCGCTCCAACGTCTCAGCGCCCTTGTTATCAGAAGGTGGGTGAACATGAAAATGTTTTGCCAAGTTTGCTGTAGAAATGTTCTTGTCACATGTTACACAATACTTAAATTTAACTCCAGGCCTCGGGTCTTCTCGCCTGGGGGCTGGTTTATACGATCTGGATCTGGGTTTCCCTACAAAATTGTTAAGGTAAAACCACTTTGATCACTCCTTATTAAGTGTACGCACTAGTTATCAACAAATTCCAAGCTACATACATTAATATCACTACATCCCAGTTAAGTAAAATATCAAGTTCTCTCATCTGGCTTTCCTTTACCTAAAACCACACCGATCAGATCCTCCTCAGCCCCATTCGAAATCGAGTTTTCGTCCACTCCCTTCTCAATAACTTCACAATCCTCCATGTAATCTTCACTGTCTGAGGGATTGCCGTCATTAGTATGAATAATTAGAGAGCCCAGGGATGCACATTCACTACCTGAATCGGGTAAAATGACTAAGTTGCCACTGCCATCATCCGACGTCTTGTCTATCTCCATCGACTCCAACGCCTCCCCAACTACTCCTTTCGAATTACCCTTCACCATTCTTTCAGTTCTCTTGCAAATGATCAGGAAATCTGCGTAACATCAACAAATAAAATCTACATCATTGCACAAATAAATCCAATTAAAGAACACGCAGCTACAGCCAAAATATCTACATTTTAACCAAATAGATAAAATATTCAAAAATGCCACAACAGACCTTATCAACTGACTTCTATTAAATTATTAATATTTTTCCACCAGTTCCAAATGTACAGATTTTCACTTTAAAGTAAAGTAAGGCAACTAAAATCTAAATCCGTACTATGGCTCACTCTCGCATATACAAAAAAACTAGGAATAAACGGCTTTACATCTCTTTTACTTTAAATGTTCAGCAGCACATGCCTTCCATTTCACCCCGCGAGTACCCCTTCGAACCGCATGCTTGAAAACAATTTCTTAAATACATAGGGCATTTTACAACATAGTTGAGCATATATAGTGTGGAGTGGAACCGTAAAAGTAAAAGAAGTGTGGAATCTTCCCTAAAGACATGGAAATATTCTACTGGGGGTTGCGCTGGTTAATGAGTTGCGTGTTGGTAGAATGGTAGACGTAGTCTGTGTGATGGGAACTCGCGGAAAAAGATAAGGAATCCCTTGAATGTTCGAATAATTAAATTGTTGAAATGTATATAGCTTTATAGCACAGAGCACACATAGAGTGTGACTGATTTAATTTTGCGTATACTTACATACTTTTACGTTTTACCAATCGCAGTTCAAGTGAGTGCGAACTGTGCGAAGTACGTAAATACATAAATACTTCTGCTCTCTGCACCGAACCGGTACCACATATATATTAAATGTGCCTGTAACCTGTACGGCAATAAAGTAAAAGTGCCTCGTTTTTATGGCCCATGCAATGAAGGCAACCCTTGTTCTATATAGCTTTATTTGTAAGCTTGGTTCTAAATCTCGTCCAGCCGACGCGACCGGGCTAAAACTAAGCCGTTGTTGGGTCATTATAGGGTTGGTTGCTTCTTCTTGAATGTATGTGTGTGTTGGGCGATTGTAAAAAGTAATTTCGGATTGTGGTGTCAAAGGATTCAAAAGGCTATACATCGACTATATGTGGACAAGGAAACAGTAAACAATTGAAAAAGTTTGGGACTTTGAAGGATTTAAACTGATACATAGTTATGAGACTATGACAGAATATAAAGTTATTGAACTGCTATTCTGTTAAAGTTGAAGTTTTAACTCAATTTTATGCTTTGCTTAGAGTGAAAACGTAAATTGGTTTTTGAAATTAAGACTTTATGTAATGTACATTTATGCAGAAATAAATATGATGCTAGCCTTCGTAGAAATTTAATTGGGGTACTGTGAGACATGCTTGTGCAAATTCTATTGGAAGCTCCGTGTTATTAATGCATCGGCTGTCTCAAAGCCGGAAAAAAGGTTATGTGAAGTGAACTTTATGGGATGTTCCCATGTTGACAAAAATAATGGGCCTTTATTTCGTTTCAGAATATCCTTCTTTTTATTATGCTTCGTTTTGAATTTGAATGTAATTAAACTTCCGAATTGCTGGTGAAACTACAAGGTTCGCTGAACTTTTAGTAACGCCGTAGTTATTATTTACTTCAACGACAACTTTATTGTGTAATTATCATTGTCTCAAAGTTAGAACTTCACTTGTCACTTTTTTTGTCACCAAATTTTTTCGCACTAATTTTTTCCACTTTTCAAAAACTTCTTTTACTTGCAATCCATTGTAGGACTTTTCTCCTTCAACAGTAGTTGTTTCTGTCATACATCTAGCAATAGCCACACGACCGGGACTGGGACTTTTCGGTGTGTCAATAACATCTCCTCTAGTCCTGGATGGTAGGTTATGAGTGTAGTTTGTAAAAGTTTCTAGAGATAGTATGATCGTTCCTAGGGTTGCGCCGAAGAGAAGAATGAATAAGGGATACATCATCAACTTCTTGTCTACTAGTTCGTCTTCTAACGCATCAATACTTGACCCTTCTTCACGCTTCCTCCGAATGGTTTTCAAAGACTTCTGATAAAATGTCATATGTAGCCAACGAGATGCCAGAGATCCTTCAATAATAACGTCTGTGATTCTGTCCAACGCAACTATATGTAATTAAAACAAGAACACCATGATATACATGAATACGCTATATACAAATACTAAACAGTTTGTTGCACATTTTTATAGGGTGTGGACGGGGAGAAAATGGGAGCCGGAAGAATCAACCAAAGCATTTTTAGCTAAGAGTTTTACCCCAAAATATTACCCAAAACCTTTTCAGTCACAAATTTTTTGACCAAAAATATCAGCAAAAATATTTTCAACTAAAACAGTCTTCACCCCAAAAATGTTTTCAGCTAAAATATTTTCAGCCAAAAATAGTATCAACTAATGACTTTTTGAGTAACGTTATTCTCGTGGACCAAAAATATGTGGACTTCATACATGCCTTTGGTGTAACATACCCGACACTTGGCGACTTTACAAAACGTTAAGCTCGAAAGATTTGAACGTGCTTGTGCCATTCTGTCTTTGGTGTCTCATCACAAGATGAGATCATCGTAAGGGCGTAAACCTGACTGATTATTTGCTCAGCTATTGAGCTATACAATTTTATACACTATAAATAGTTTACAGGTTTTAAAGCTAATCGTTTCTAACTCCACCTATAATGGTGTAATTCTTGTTTATTAAGAATTAATTTTTTATCCATATACATATTTAGATTTTAGATTAGACCATATATTTGCATGATGCATCATGCAATTATTATTACAAAAAATTCCATTTGCTTTAATGCATGGAACAAAAGTAGTATTTGGTTAGAAGCAACCGGGCTTAAAGTAATTTGGCAGATAAACACATATGTATGTATCATGGCTGAATAACGTTTGGTTTAAAATAATAATTTCTCGACTGAAATATTTTCGGTTGAAAATGATTTGACTAATAGGTTTCTTGGCTAAAAGATGCAGCGCCTCAAATATTTTTGAGTGAAAATCTTATACAACATCAAACCAACAACCAACCTCTCCATGACATTGTCTCTAACATAAAAACAATAAAATAAAAATGCTTACTTTTAAGATGTGGATTTCTCGGCGATATGGCAAACGCGCTAGCATGATTTTGCAATGCATCCTTTGAGACCTGAAACTGGAGTTGGCCGGAAGAATCCACTAAACTCTCAGCAGCGTAGAGGTACAGATAGGTAAATGCAAATAAGCAAACGTTGTTCCCTTCCAGTAATGATCCTAAGCACTGCAGTAATAATCAAACTACAATTAATTATTTTGTTTAACCCTTGTGAATATGAATTGTTTTACTCAATTAATATTGTTTATTCATTAATCTAAATCGACTTACGTAAGTCAAATTATTGACACAGTCTTTAACAGGGTGTTTCAAATCCCTAGCCCAAGAAAGACGTTCATCATAATGGAATGCTTTGTAAAATAAGAAATTCAGCTGGAAATCCGACTGAATGAGTTCTGGAACAGTCAAAGGAGGTTCAACGTAAATTGGCTGCACTAAAATGGAAACCACCACTGACTTGTACGCATTTCCAATAACTATACCAGCCAAGAACCAGAACATAAACACAACCCTTACTCCAGACGCTGATCGTTCTTCTTGACGAGCAAACGTAAGGGACTGATCCAGTAAGACATTTACAAAATTCAGCACATTCTGGACCATCATTTTTGCTAGTAGGAATGGGTTCCAATAATTTGGAACAGCGAGAGCAATGATGATACAAACCATGACGGCACAAACAATGATTAACGTGAGGACAGTTAGCCATATGGAGATTTGAAATGGTTTCGCAAGGAAAATCAAGGAAATTTTTTCTTTTTGGGGTAAAGGAGCAAAAAATCTCATTGAGGTGTAATCCACACCCTTAGATAATAAAATGACCTTGTATTGAAACAGGAAAGGGGTCATTGGTAATGTCATATCCACTTGATCCTCAAGAAGGAGCCCAATATAACTGTCCCATTTACCATTAGGTAATTTCGTCCCGAAACCTTTACTAATATCATTTTGAAAAATTCTTGGTGTGGCATTCAGCATGTCAGCTGTATCCGAGATCATCGTTACCAGATAACTGTAGAGTCCTTTTTTCCTGTACAGTTGGATTTCCTCGTCGTTGATCATTTTTGCAATTGGAGTAGCGACGCGGAGGTCTCGGCCTTGAAAATCCGGGATTTTGGGAGAAAAAAACTGTAAATTACTTATCTTTGATTTCCTTTGATTTCCCACCATACCACTCGATGAGAGAACGAATTTTTCTGTGCCAAAATATTTAGGGATTATAATTTCCCATCCGTCGCTCTCAAATCTTTTGCAAATCACCACAACATTGTAGAGTCTTCGAATAAAGATTGTCTTCCAATAGTGATCCGTTATATTTTTTTCGAAGAAGATATGAACGGAACGAAAGGAAGACCCGGGAATATCAGCCACCCAGTTATTGTCCATCGTCGAAAATTTCGAATCCATCAACGAAGTTAAATACATCACAAAAGTGCAGGCGCGGGACAATTTCGAATAAAATAGACGAGAGCGCAAGTAATTAGGGTTAGAAACGATTAATTTCACCGAATTAAAGAATTCAGTAGTCATAACAAATGATGACATTAAATTCGGTGTATCTCCTAATACATACAGGTAATTGCATTCAACAAGGTTTCTTTGTACTAGGGATTGATAGATTATTGGCAAACAGTTGACCAAATCATGACCTTTTGGCTCTTCTGATACTTTCAATTTCAATAAACCCTTGCATTTTATTACCTGAAGTAAGATTAGCAGCAGTACCCTCATTTCTATTTTAGTCTAATATAACTGATTTGGAAAGTTATGTACTGCTTATAATTGGTATTGCTTGTACTACCCTGCCTGTTACAAAAATACAGTGACAAGAATTATAGAAGCTCTGCAATCATAAGTACTGCAAAAATGAGCTGTAAAATGGATGAACACAACAGGCACAAAAACCGAATACATAGTGTAAAAATTCTTATAGTAATACGAACAATACTGTTGCATCGCCATAATAAAGACGGTGGTGATAAATCGGCAGAACAACAAATGAAAACCATTTTTGTTCCATCAAGGCCATATAAAATTAGCATAAAATTTTCTTTGACATCTTATGTGTAATGAAAATGTTACCTGGGATTTCCTTTCTTGAGGATGATTATTACTCACTTCTATTGAATATGAACGTCTATTATAAGTATAGGGAACGTCATTCATTTTTTCGGAAAATAAAATAATAATGCCCCATTTGAAATATTTATTATGCTGTAAGCGCAGATAGTTCAGATATTTATCAATAATGATTGAATAATTTAGTAAACGTTACTGACAGAGCTTTATCCATCACATATACATACCTTAATTTGCGCTGCCAGTATAATTTACTTCTTTTGACATCAAAGATGGTAATTACAATGCGTACACTTAGAGGTAGCAAAGTGATAATGTGTGTTGCAAATTTTTTACTTCGTCGATTCATTCTACTATACTGATCAATTGTGTTCTTTTCGATACAACCGATCTGAAATTTGCGCTTTTAAAATTTCGATCATACTTGGCAAAGTATGAAAACGAAATCCAACGGTGGTGCCCGTTTCGTGCTCAGTTGAACAGTAGAAGGGTTCGGAAGTTATCACGATTTCTAATTGCCAAGGTTGCTATGTATAGAAATCTAAATCTGCAATCTCCGAGTTTACATGACAAGACTTAACACAGCTTTATCCCCCCACCCCGTGTACGCAAAAGCGCTAGTGTATTTTCTGTTTTGAATTCTCTATACATTATCATAATCTTAAATTTGTAAATTTGTATTGTATCTGCGAGCAAACGAAAACTATCAGCACTGGTCGTGAGCTGTTCACCAACGTTCCGTGTTATTCTCATTCCTTCTGAGATCCCTGTAGTTGTTGTAGGTGATAAAATATGTATCAACACAGCCTCACTATCATGCTTCAGTACATTCCTTGTAAATGCAAGCAAAATGAAGTCTTGAAAAGTTTTATTCTAGCGTTCGGATTTTTTTATCATAAGTTTTATAAACAATCCACTGTTTCCACTTTACATTTTAACCCCAGTAAAAAACATGCATCACCCATATGTCTCTTGAAATTCAAAATTATTGCCGTTCATTTTCATGTATATGTAGCTACAGGCTAGCCGAAGCATTGGTATGGCTTGAATTGCCTGTGTATAAGCATTAGCAGCTTTTGTAGATTTTATCCCTCATTTTGGAATTTAAAACTCGTGGTGATGCAACTTTTGAACCCCTTTACTAAGAAAGCTGTTGAAGGATAATTCTGAAAGCCCCAAATTTCAGCTTAAAAAATCTTCCCTGTTTAATATTTTGGAATGTCAGATTTCAAAGGCACAAATCTTGGAGTGAATCAAAAATTCCAATACTTCCCTCGCGGGTGTACAATTTACCTGTTTGATTCGCTTGTAGACCTACGTCTTTGAAATTTGGCATTGCAAATATTAAACGGAGGCAATTTCGGGGTGAAATTTTGGGCTTTCAGAATTGCCCCACAACAAATTTCTAAATAAACGGTTCCAAAAGTTACACCGCAACAATAATTTTGAAGGTTCGAATTGGGGGTAAAATCTGCAAACGGCTGATAAATTGATCATTCAAACCACACCAAGTTTTCCGCTAGCTTGTACTTATTTGTTACAGCTTCGCTGCTCCCTTCCCAGCAGCTCGACGGAGCATACAAATCTATACTGTAAGTAGAACTTATTCATTGATAAGTCACGTCAACTGTCCTCTATCATATTTGATTTGTTAGCTTAGTAAATGGAAACCGACGTAGCTATTTATGATATCCGAAGTTAAATGATAAAGCACTACAATCTAAAGTCGATTTTTTAACGGCATATTACGTAAACACGAGAAAATTAAAATACCAACAACATACTCACACGTGAGAGTCTCTTCCAATAAAAAAAGGATTGAGCAGCAAAGGCAATGCCACCAAGGATATAACCAGTAGCTAAAATAATGATTGGATACAGCATTAATTCTTTGTCCACAAGTATATCTTCCAATCCAATATATCCGTTGATTCGTTTTTCTTCCTATGAATCGTTTTTAGAGATTTCTGGTAGAACTCCATTTTCATCCAGTATGAGTTCAAAGATCCCTCTATCATTATATTCACTACACGGTCAACTGCAACTTTTAAGATAAAATTTACCTATAGAATTATGTAGTTTTGAAATTATGTTACAATAATGCTTGTTGATGTCACCGGGTGCCGAAACTCTCGTCGAGGTACATTTCCATGCAATGGCTTAGTCCAAAAAATTTCAGTCCAAAAATAAGTTTTGGACGAAAAGAAGTGGATGACTCAGACTATTTTGGATGAATTTTTTTAAAACGAAAATGCTCCCGCACGGACGACCATTGACCCGATGTCACCATATAGTAGATCCAAGAAAAAAATATATTTACGCTTTAATTTAGGATTTTTTTGCGATACAGCCGCACTGCTCATAGTCACATAAAGTACTTCTTTTGCTGTCAAAAACTTTCGCTTTCCATTCGCATCCACCAAAAATTCGGCAGCAAAAATGTAGAGATAGGTGTAGGAAAATAAGCAGACATTTTTCCCTTCCAAAATTGTCCTCAAGCACTGTACAAACCCAAAAAATCATAGAAATAACATCAATAAGAACAGTAATAACAGCTAGAACGGAAATAATTTTTTAAACATCAACTTACCCCAGTGATGTTAATCCCAAAATCCAGCACAGGATGCTTCAGATGTTTCACCCAAAGCAAACGTTTTTCAAATTGAAATGCCTTATACATTGGGAAATTAAGTTGGAAATCAGAGCTCAATAACTCATCAATATACAATGGCGGATTTATATAAGTACTGGTTGAACAAGCATAGAGATTACAGTGGATTTGTAGAAATTTCCTAAAATAATCATAACGAGAAGCCAACATATGCAGACGATGCGGTTTCCAGCTAGTGCCCACTTCTGCTTTAAATCTTTTTCAGGAAAAGGTTGGTCAACCATAGATCTCATAAAAAGTGAAGCATGGGTCCAAAAAAGTTCTGCTTTTTTCAATAAATTCAGTTTTTTAAAACTAAGCTTCCCGGCGGATGTCGTGTGCTTAATTACTGCGTAGACAGTTATGGTATTTGCATAATTACACACAACAATAAAGAAATCCAAACGGTTGTATCTAAAGGCTTCGCCAAAAACATCAAAGACATTTGTTCCTTTTTCGGGAGAGGTGTAAAATATATCAAAGGACTGAAAATCGCGATTTTCGACATTAATACTTCAGCGAATTGATAATCAAAGGGGGCGAAAGGAAGGGACAAGTCAATTTCGTCTCTATTAAGTTTCCCAATGTAACTATCCCAGGTCCCATCCGGTAACTTGCGTCCAAATCCTTTAGTAATGTCGGTATGAACAGTAACTAGTGTGGCGTTGAGCATATCCGCAATTTCTGATGCTTGTACTGGGTCATAATTAAATACTCGTTTGCTTCAATACAATTCCAATAGCTTTTTCATGTTTTTTGGGGATTTTGGATTTCCAATCCTTAAAGGCTGTCCTTTAAAATCCGTACACGTATTCCAAAATAAATCGTTCTTGTCTTTGACGTAGATTGGTAGCTTTATATGAATTTCATCCTTGAAAATATTTCCCACTGGTATAAATTCGTCAGGTCCATCGCAAAGATTGGGCACTAAAAGTGATTCCTCATTCAAGGAGAATACTAATACGTTAGATAAACGACGAACAAAATTAATCTTCCAGAAATTATCTGGAATATTTTCTTCAAAGAAAAAGTGGAAAGTACGGTATGTTGAACCAGGAATTTGAATTATCCAGTTTTTATCTACTGAAATGAGTCTGGATTTCAAAAGGGGATTCAAATAAATTATTAAACTACAGCCACTTGAATGTTTAGGAAAGAAAAATACCTCGGCCAAATCGTTGGGGGAAGATATTACAATTTTAGTGAAGGTTTTTAGGGATCTGAGATTATTGTGTGCATCTTCTGCTACGAATAAAATGGTAGTGCAGCCAAGGATATTCCAGTCACTATATTTTTGAGATGAAAATATTTCTTTGATGTATTCAAACATGAGTTTATCTGCTTGTTTATGAGCATTCATTGACGCAACTATGGTTAGTGATTTGCTGACGATGAGGTTAAAAACAATAATTACTTTAATTATTAAAATATTAATTTGCATTTTTAATGGAATTATCGATATGTCACTGCTATGCCAGCTGACAAAGTCCTAAATGCACTTGTAGAAAAACTAATTATATAGAATTAATAGCACACGATCGGCAGAAATTACTTCGGTTGACAAGCTAACATAGTGCAGAGCAGCACACGTCACGTGCAGGGGTACTTCACGTGATATATTGTTGACTTGTTGACTTTTGGGCGGGGTGAAAATGCCATTTATTAGCTTCGATCTTATTTTTGGATAAGGTTGACCTTCGAGGTGTGTATTGTGCATGTATGCTCTCAAAAAACTTGGTTCAATTATTCAGTCAATTCTACTTCCCTCGTCGCATGCGCTATCTGTTCCGCATTTGATTTAGAAAATGTAATACGAGAGCATGGTGCAAATGCTCCTCGAAAAATGTTCGACAACCTTTTCCATGAAATATTCGAGCGAAACGGAATTTTACAGGATTTGAATTTTCAGACGATTTTTAGAGCCAAAACTGGAATGATAAGATCGGAATAAAGTTATTGTTTTTAAATAACATATTTTTAACTCACCCTATGAATCAAGTGAGAGGCAAAATATTTCTTACAGGGTTTTCCAGAATACCTAACCTTGCGCCTTATCAGAAAATATTTTTTAAATCCTTTAAGGACTTTTGCTTCGGCTGACTCAATTAAGTGGGAGAATTTACAACTGTTAAAAATCACGGACCTATTGCTATAACGCTCTTCCCCGGCACTCTGAACAAATTTAATGTTCACACGCCTTGGACAACTTTGCTGTGAAAGTCGCCGTACAATAATTCAAAATATTTTCTGTTTACAGGGTTGGGAATTTGAATCAGAATCCGAATTACGCTGGTTTTGCATATCCCAATTTAAAATTTTTAACTACATATATTCCCAGTAAAATGAGCTACCACGCTACTTCGAATGTTTTTAAACGCATGCTATGGCAATGCCAGAAAATTAAAATGCCAACAGAATTGTCACATTTGAAAGACTCTTCCAGTAAAAAAAGCTTTCGACAGCAAAGGCAAGGCCACCAAGGATATAACCAGCAGCTAAAATAATGACTGGGTACAGCATTAATTCTTTGTCCACAAGTATATCTTCCAATATATCCGTTGATTCGTTTTTCTTCCTATGAATTGTTTTTAGAGATTTCTGGAAGAACTCCATTTTCATCCAGTATGAGTTCAAAGATCCCTCTATCATTACATCCACTACACGGTCAACTGCAACTTTTAAGATAAAATTTGCTCATATATTTAGTTTTGAAATTATGTAACTATAAAGCTTGTTGATTGAAAAAATATTTTTACTCTTTAATTTAGGATTTTTTTGCGACACAGCTGCACTGCTCATGGTCACATAAAGGGCTTCTTTTGCTGTCAGAAACTTTAGCTTTCCATTCGCATCCACCAGAAATTCGGCAGCAAAAATGTTGAGGTAGGTGTAGGAAAATAAGCAGACATTTTTCCCTTCCAAAACTGTTCTCACGCACTGTACAAGCCGAAAGACCATGTGAGCAATAATAAGAACCTGAACGGAAGTAGTTATTTCAGTGTTGGCACAGGCAAAAACCCAAAAACCCTGGGTTTTTTGATTTTTGGCGGTAGTTGTGTGGTTTTTGGGTATCAAACATTCTGGGTTTTTGGGTAAATGGGTTTTACGTTTAGGCTGGGAAAATAAGCGCGCCACAATTATATTATTGCTTGCTTTTATGGAAGTGTCACAGTTTCTAAACTTTAGGTATTAATAATAGTATAAGTAATATAATAATTAATTATTAAGGTAATCTTTACCAAAAAATTACGATATTAATGTCCTCATATGTCTATACTTATTACTCTTATAAATGTACTCTGCATTATTATTAAACTAAACATGCATGTTGTCAGTCTATATTTTGTAATATTATTAGTTAAATTATTTTTATCAAATAATGTTTAATTTAAGCATTTTTAGGCAATTAACGGATTTACAGTACGAATAGTTTACAAAACAAAGTTTAAATGAGATTGGGGACCTTTTATATGGGAATGTACATACCAAAACCCCAATTGCCCAAACGGCCAAAAACCCAGGGTTCTTAGGTTTTTGCCAACACTGAGTTATTTTAAATCATTAACTTACCCCAGCGATGTCAATCCCGAAATCAAGCACAGGTTGTTTCAGATATTTTACCCAAGGCAGACGTTTTTCAAATTGAAATGCCTTATACAATGGGAAATTAAGTTGGAAATCAGAGCTCAATAACTCATCAATATCCAAGGGTGGATTTATAAGTACTGGTTGAACAAGCATAGAGATTACAATGGATTTGTAAGAATTTCCTAAAATAATCATAACGAGAAGCCAAAATATACAGACGATGCGATTTCCAGCTAGCGTCCGCTTCTGCTTTAAATCTTTTTCAGGAAAAGGTTGGTCAACCATGGTTGTCACAAAACTTGAAGCATTTTTCCAGAAAAGTTCTACTTTTTGCATTCCATTGAGTTTTTTAAAACTAAGCTTCTTTGCGGATGCTGTGTACATGATTACTGTGTACACAGTTATGGTATTTGCAATTACACATAACAATAAAGAAATCCAAACGGTTGTATCTAAAGGCTTCACCAAAAACATCAAAGACATTTGTTCCTTTTTCGGGAGAGGAGCAAAAAATACCAAGGGACTGAATATTGCGATCTTCGACATTAATACTTCACCGAATTGGTATTCAAAGGGGGAGAAAGGAATGGACATGTCTATTTCATCTCGATTAAGTTTCCCAATGTAACTATCCCAGGTCCCATCCGGTAACTTGCTTCCAAATCCTTTAGTAATATCGGTATGAACAACGACGGGTGTAGCGTTGAGCATATCCGCAGTTTCTGACGCTAGTACGGGGTCATAATTAAATATTCCTTTGCTTCGATACAATTCCAAAAGCTTTTTCTTATCTGTTTTGGATAACGGAGTTCCAATTCTCAAAGGATGTCGTTTAAAATCCGTACATGTATTCCAAAATGTATCTTTCTTATCTTTAACGGAAGTTGGTAGATCTATAAAAATTTTATCCTTGGAAAAATTTCCCACTTGTAATTTATCCGTTCCACTACATGGATTGTGCACTAAAAGTGATCCCGCACACTCCTCATTGTGGGAGAGTACTAATACGTTAGATAAACGACGAACGAAATTAATTTTCCAGAAATTATCTGGAATATTTTCTTCAAAGAAAAAATTAAAAGTCCGGTAGGTTGAACCAGGAATTTGAATTATCCAGTTTTTATCTACTGAAATGAGTTTGGATTTCAAAAAGGGATTCAAATAGATTATTAAACTACAGCCACTTGAATGTTTAGGTATGAAAAATTCCTCAGCCATATCATTGGGGGAAGACAACAAAATTTTAGTGAATGTTTTTAATGATCTGGGACTGTCATATTCATCTTCTACGAATAAAATGGCAGTGCAGTCAAGGATATTCCAGTCACTGTATTTTTGAGATGAAAATATTTCTTTGATGTATTCGAACATGAGTTTATCTGCTTGTTTATGAGCATTTGTTGACGCAACTATGGTTAGGGATTTGCTGAAGATGAGGTTAAAAATAATTATTTTAACTATTAAAATATTGATTTGCATTTTTAATCGACTTATCGCTTTGTCAATGCTATGTTAACTGTTACAGTCCGAAATGCACTTTGACTTTGTACCCATCTCACAGATTGTATTCTAGGAGTCTTCTTGTTCAATCTGTATGGCTATATGGAAAAATGAATGTTATAGAATAAATAGTACTCGATGGGTGGAAATTGCTTTGGTTGACACGCTTACATGATAGACAGGCAAAGGCCAGGGCTCGTCACGTGATATCTTGTGGACATTTGGGCGTGGTATGAGAATGTCTTTGATTAGTTTTGATGATATTAGTGTGAATTTGTGGGCAGTGAACCTTGAAGGCGTGTGCACACTCAACAAATGGAGTTGAATTATACAGCCAATTCTACCTCCCATGTGGAACGCTTTATGGACAACATTTGATGTAGAAACCTACATGTCAACACACTTTGTCCCATTTAACAAACATGCGAGCATGATGCTCTCCAAAATCATTAATTTCAATAACTGATCGAAAATGAATTTTACAGCGTTGAAAATTGGGTGGGAGGGGGTGGTATAAAACGAATTGACCTGGTAAAACTAGACAGTAGCAGTACAAGTAAGACCTGACCATGTGAGAAAATATTTTGAAATCCTTTAAGGACATATTTGATTCAGTTGACATCAATTAAAGGGGTAAAATGTGTCATTCAGCTTGGGTGGTGAAATAATTTTTACAAAATATTTCAAGTCTGTGAAAAAATTTTCGCGGAGGAGGCTAATAATCTTTTAATCCTAAAATTTATTTGGGGGCCATGTAAACTTATTTGAAATCCGTTAAACAAAATTTTTCAAGGTGTCAAAATAATTTTTGACAAATTATTATAGGGTAGTGATATAATTGTAAAATATAATTCAACGTCATTGTCATTTTTTCAGCGGTCGCAAAATTTTGTAAGAACTTATTTCGATGTTTCAATAGTTTCTCAAAATTATTTTAAGCCCATGTTTAATTTTTTGAGAGGTGGATATATCTTTGGTCTACTTATTAGAGTGCATGACAACCTTTCCGTGGGTCAAAATAAATTTTGAGTTTTTAATTAGAGCTACGAATACGAAATTATTTTTTTTACCAAAACATACCCCCCACCAGCTCAAATCCAAACAAATAAATATTTTCCGATCTCATCTTATATGCTCATGATATATACTTTCCAAATCAATTGAATGTAGTCAAAATTAATTTGATCCTGACAGTGTGACAGTTGAACCATTTAAAAACCAACAAAAGTTTATTTTAGCGTTCTTTAATATTTGCAATTGCAAGTACTAAATGTTTTCGGATGCAGTATATAAATCCTTCATCTGAACTATATAGTTTTTTGACATTAGTCAACCATGCATTTACAGACCCCAATTCATTATTCACCACCACCCGCGATCTATTTCGATTGATGTAAAAACATTCCGCAATAAAGCAAATTCCGCCCACAAAAGCACCAGCAACTAAAATTATGACCGGATACAACATTAGTTCCTTGTCCACAAGGCTATCCTCCAGTAAATCTCTTGTTTCGTTTTTCTTCCTACGAATAGTTTTCAAAGATTTCTGGTAAAATTCCATACTGACCCAATAGGAGTTTAAAGATCCCTCTACAATCACATCTGCTAGCCGGTCAACTGCAACTTTTGAATCGAAACAAACAGTAAGCATTAATAATGAATTGCTAACGAATTTTACTATTCAATTTTGGGGTTTTTACTTTTTAACAGTGGATTATGTTGCGACACAACAAAACTACTTGTGGTTACGTAAAGGGCATCTTTTGAAACCAAAAAGTTAAGTTTCCCATAAGAGTCCACCAGCAAATTTGATGCAAACACATAGAGGTAAGTTCGAGAAAACAGGCAAACGTTATTTCCTTCCAAAATTCTCTTCAAACACTAAGTCAACAAATTTTTTAAGAAAAAATTATTTCAAATAATACTCTCATAGTCTGGATTAATTAAACATTTTTGGTAATAAACTATACTATTTAAAGCTTACATCAGTAACACGTACTCCAAAATCCCGAACTGGATGCTTCAGCTCAGACACCCATGGAAGTTTGCTTTCGAAACCCAGAGCTTTGTATAATGGAAAATTAAGATGGAAATCAGATCTCACTAATTCTTTAACAGTTAAAGGTGGAAATGTCAAAACTGGCTGAACAAGCATCGAGATAACCACTGATTTGTACAAATTCCCAACAACTATCATCACCAACAGCCAAAATAAACAGACGATTCGATTTCCATCTGACGAACTCTCCTGCTTTAAATCTTCATCAGGAAAAGGTTTATCCAATATGACACTCAGGAAACCTGAGGCCCTTCTCAAAAAGAGTTGAACATTTTGAATAAAACTCGTCAGTTTTGTATTTTCAGAGTTTTCATACTCGGTTGGGGAATTCGAATACAATGCTATTCCGCATACAGTGATAGTATTGGCTAGAACGCACAGCAACAAGGACATCCAAATTGATTTATCCAGCGGCTTCACCAGAAACATCAGCGACATCTCGCGTTTTTTCGGCAATGGCGCAAAAAATTCCAGTGGACTGAATATTACAGCTTTGGATATTAGAATTATTTTGTATTGATTTTCAGTCGGCATGAATGGAAGGGATACGTCAATTTCGTCTTGAAGTAATTTCCCAGTATAGCTCCCCCAAGATCCATTGGGAAAGCGGGGTCCAAAGCCTCGAGAAATGTCTGTTGGAACAACTTTTGGCGTAGCATTTAGCAAGTCAGCTACCTCAGATAATACCACAGCATCGTAGTTGCTAAATATCCCTTCCTTCCTGTACTTTTCCACGCGCTCGGCGTAATTTATTCCTGTGATTGGAGTACCCACACGCAACAAGCAACCTTTAAAGTCCATCAAAGAATTTCGAAATAAGCTTTTCGTATTAGCTGTGCTAATTCTAAGCTTATATTTGGACATGCTTCCAACAATTCTGAAATCACGTGTACCGTCAAATTTATGAGGCATTAAAAGAGTCCAGTTCATTGGTTTCGACGAAGTTTGAGAAAGAACTAGAAGATTACAAAGCCGTCGAACAAATCCATTAGCCCAAAATTCTTTTGGAAGAACCTTTTCAAAAATAAAGTGATAGGATCTGTAAATTGATCCAGGAATATTAATGAGCCAGTTTTGGTCGAAGGATTTAACTGAGAGTACCATGACGGAAGTTAAATACACAACGTAGCTGCAACCACTGGCGAATTTGGTGGTGAGAATTTTTCTAGTCAAATAAATCGGGTCGGAAACAAAAATATTTATTCTAAATCGTAATGAGCTTTTGAATAATTTTTGGGGGATTCTATTTTCAGAGATCAAAATAATGGTACATTTGTCAGTCTCCCAGTCATCGTGCGTTTGTGCCGATGGATGGGGTAAAAGATTCTGAAATAGTAGGTCTACTTCCACTCCAACATCGTGTGAATTTGGAAATTCCAAAGTAATTCCAAAATTAGGGAGGGAGAGTATCAAAATTAAAATAGTTTTCATATTGTATTTTTAAAATTTAATAGGGAAACTTTGGTTTAGTTGAGGTGTTTTCCGGTCAAGATATTATACAGGCTTGTGTGAAAGAGAAATGGAAGCTTTCATGGCTGGAAATTAGCTGATGGTGTGATTCCAAGGAAGTCGGACTTGGTATTATAAAATATTTACTGTTAACGTTAAGTTTTACAGGAAAGAAAGCCTTGAGAATTTTTTATATAAAATGTTATTGTTAGAGTTGGTGTTTGCACTTATATGTGCCTACGAATTTTAAAAGCCCTTTTTTTAGTTGAAAGCAGGTAGTGATCGCTAAGTAAGCACTACAGAATTGTAAGTGTGTACTCATGTGTAGGTAAGCAAGTACTTGTTTGCCTATATATAGTCAATCATCATGATTCAAGAGTGTTTTCAAGGAAATTTTCGAAATCAGAAATACACTTATGTTATGGTTCGGGTAAAATACGGAAAGCCAGTATGGTATCAATGATAACAACCACCCTTATCCCATTTACTGACATGTACTAGTAACTGATTGTAAGGTGAACTTCAGTTTTATGCACGATGTAAGTCAATATTTTTCTGGAACACTCCCTGATTCCATGACCACAGAGTTGATGGAGGAAATCAGCCTAAACCGTGGTACTTGCATTGCATTATATCGAAATATTTTTTGTAAAGATGGCAATTTACATTTGATGTCCTTGCACCAGGAAAGAAGAGACATTTTTTCCAGTTCCTGTTAAATTTGCACAAGGCTTACACGCCTTAAATTCTGGAGCACTTATACATATTTATAATATGTATTTAGGAAAATACTAAAATGTTTCCTGCTTGTTCCACTGCTTTGGTGTCATTGGTAGATGGTAGATTATAAATTCTTGTAAACAAATGTTTACTCTCTTTGTTAATTTCTACCTTTGAGATCCATTTTCAAGAATATTTTAGTTTAAACAAGAAGACATGGTAATGCAGTGCAGTGGAAGCATAATTTTTAATTAACAGGGAAGAGTACATGGTCAGAAATAGTCGCTTTGTTACTATCACGATTTTTACAACATGCAATGGAAAGTAAGAGTGGATGAATTAAAGATGTTTTAAATGCAGATGGTTATGCTGTACTGCAAACTGCAAGATAGGTGTATGTGTGTATTTAATAGTAATGGTTGGAAATAGTGATAGTAAGTGTTTCTGAGCTTTAGCTTGTTTGTTTGTATTTTTATTTATAGAATAATTCCTTAAAGATGACCTTATTGAAAGCTTTGGCAATCTTTCGTATTTATTTAAATAATGTGTGTGTTACAATTTTACTTATGACACAGTAAATAAAATGTTGGGAAAATGGGTAAATAAATAGATATTATTTTCGTAAGCAAGCATATTTCAAAATTATTTCACACATTTGACATAACTGACTAAATTGAATTCAAGGATAAGATAAATAACTAGCACTGCGAGGAGCTAATAATTAAGTACAAATAATATCGTTGCCTATATTGCTAAGTTACTTTTATTTATTAACTGGAAACTTTGATCAATATAGTGCTTTTAGCTTCAAGTTCAATGTGTTTACCTACGAACTCAAAACACATGAAACCTACAGAAGCATGACGTGTATCAAATAACTGATGCAATGCAACTATGTGCAATGATCGCCCCAATACTCATCAAACTTGATTTTAAGTGGAATAATCCGTGAGGGAATTTTCCACATGCAAGGAATTTTACAAAATTAATATTAAAATTTCAAGTTTTTAAACTTTATTATCAAAATGACATTATTGTGACTAATTCAATTAGTACTAATCAAAAATTGAGAGCATAATGTCTATTTCAGAAAGCTCTCATAAAATTTGCGTTCAAAACCCTCTTGCCGAGGAAATCGACCCTCTTGCATGGTTTTCTACCACTTCGGCTGGCTGAGCTCTGCATATGCTCATCGTTGATATAGGATCCATTCAGTTTAAGATTTAATGTATCTTTTGAATATTAATTTTATGCAAAAGTAGCTGTACCGTTCAGTACCCAAGTTTTTCATCGTTTTAGTACGACTATTATCAATTTTAGTTGCTTGGAGCATTACGTGCAAGCACGATTGCAATTAGATTCGCGAGTAGTGGTCGGTTGGTTCATAGAGGCTCATAGAGGTTCTTGAGGGCTCATAGAATAGGAGAAGAATAAGAATTTGTAAAATATTTTCTCATAATTTCATCCATTTGTTGAAACGTCATTACAAAACTTTTGCCCAGATACTTATATTTATAAGATATGAGGGACAATATTGTGCCCATGGATAAAGTTACAAAGTTTTATTTGCATTACTTTCTGACTTCAGCTAAACTTTTTAATCATGTCATAACGGTAAAGCAACAGAGAGTTTATGGCTAAAATCACATATAATGAACGTTGTGATGTTGTGATACATTTACTCCAAGATTTCCAAGTGTGAATATCTATATGAATTCTTATTCCTTTCACTGAACTATTTCAGCTAAAAAAATAGTAGCAGCTCTTTTCGTGGCCGAAATATGCCAAAAACTGTGCAGCTGCGGTAGCTAAAGCGCTTGGTCACCATGCGTTACATCAACGATTTATTAAAATCAACTGCATCAATCAAGAAGCATGAATGCAGCTAACATGTGATAGCGACGCTGCCCTGAGCAACTTTATCATCTTCAAGATATTAATGTACACACAAAGTGTTCCGTGTTACATCTCAACTATAAATTACTTACCGAAACATGCCTGCCTGTAACCTTAGCATTGATTTTAGATCTGAGAATCTGGGATATATCTGCTAAATATTTAACGGAACAATTCTTAAATACTTAACCGTTTTTAATTCGTGATGCCTTTAGACATGGCTAAAATATTTGGATAACGCTTACGCTTATATGCAATCCTTATAGGCCATCAGTACACATATAGATAATCTACATAAGGTAAATAATTAATTCTTTCTCTTAAAACACTAGGATCCAGTCATGCAAGCGACCGCGGTCAGAGTTAATAAGGCTATAGTACACCAAACTAAATCCCAATGGAAGCCATTGTTATCATTTCATTGTTAGGGCTTAAATAAATGAAAAAGCTAAGAAATAGAAGGTACACAAAATTTCCTCATTTATTTCAAAGGCTCTGTATGAATTAACTGGAAGTACATTCTGACTCATAAAAAGGTGCTTCACATTATTTCCCACGTCATCATCTAGAAATGCTAACCATTTATTTGTTCGTGTATCTACTCCCATTGCTTCTACTTACGTTAATAAGTACAGTTTTAGTCTTCCCTGAAGTTACTTAGAAACTTATTTGACTGTAATAATTTTAAGTATAGCAAGTAGGAAGCCAAAAACACGGAAAGTCCCATCTACAAGTGGCTGATTTTAAAAAGAAGCTCTGTCTGAAACAAACATACAAAGCAATATCCTTAGAAATATGGTATGAATGGCATAGTGATAACGAAATGAACTAATTTAATCAAATAATAATAAAACCGACGTTTTTTAAGACCACTTACCTCATCCGTTTGTAGTATATGGAAATCCACACAGAAACCTCCTGGCACACTTTGGTTGAGGACAAAAATTAATCATGCCCAGACTTGAGTAGAGAATGATCCTCGTGATTTATTAAAATGCTCCATATTATTTACTCTGTAATGCTAATGAATTCATTAAAAGTAGGGAAAAACATGAAAGCAGAATAAATTCACAGATGCTTTCTACACCTTAACCATATGCAGCGTACAAGGTGAGCTCTTCCAATTTTGGGAAATGTTCCTTCACCCACACACGCACACAAGAGAAAAAGGGAGTAGTAAATCCTCTGGGGTAATTTGCTTGACTTGAATCCAACTGACTGAGTGAATCTAAAGCAGGCCGGACATGATTACAATAGTGCAATATATTGAGGTGTGTGTGTGTATTTTGCATATATAGCCTATGAACATTTGTATAATGAAGTTTCAAAGTTCCACATAAAGTTGCTAGTTTAACTGGCTCAGTCAGTGGACGAAATAGGATTCGACGTGAAATGGACGTTTCACTGAAAAATACCTCGGAGCCTAAAGTTGAGCTGAATCTACATTATATATTGCGTGTACATTCCTTTTACACATTTTACCTGTACAACCCCAGCAAAATCAATTTCCTTGTGAAACCTGCATTTCTCAGAGGAGTTTTAGTCCCAAAAGTACTCCTTTCCTACGGATCTTCCCTGTAATATCCAATGCAAAAGTTCCACATCTAATGAAACTACAACAAAAAGACAAATGCTTTTGGCAACAGGGACAGAATTTTAAAACTGTTTGAGATGAGAGAGAGGGGAAACCACAATATTGCCATCATTATAAAATAAGCCTTTCCTCTTTCCTCCTCCCGTATAAATGTAAGTTGAGAATGTAATTTTGACTCTTTGTTCTTCCGGACTAGTACAAGGACGAAACTCAGATAGAAAGGGCTGGAAATTTCATTAAAACCCGAGCTTTTATTAAATAGTATATAGACTTTTCTTACAATTCATTCCTCCTACCACTACTCTTACTCTTTCATTTGTCTTAAAACCTGAGACTTTTCTTAGAACAGTATCAAATATATGTGAATCTCGCTTTCTAATCTTTCAGTACTTTTTCTCTGTTTACCATCGTCATCATCCCCTCAGTCTTTACTTCTTTACTCTGGCAGGAAAATTTACACTTCTTCTCTACATAGAATTATTACAAGAGTCCTTGTATTGATACAACTTTAGTCGTCATTTGAAGCTCTCAAGGGTTGCAGTCGTGGTTTTTCCAGCTGTTTTTATATTTAATACATGAACTTGGGGGAATATTTTAATTCTTTCAAAATGTTCAAAATCTTTGGTTTTACTTTCCTGATTTTTCTCAACTTAGCTTTAGTTCTGGGATTTCGCTATTCGGATGCTGAGAATACGTTAAAAGCTATTCGTGAGAGAGCCAGTTTGTTTGACGAGGGAAGTAGCAGTGCAATGTTACTCTCAGATTGCAATTATGATAGGGGGGACTTGAAGAGGATCATACTAAGTGCTACGAGGGCCATGGATTTTTTTGAGCGGTACTTGAATGATTTGGTTTTGGACGCTGCCATCGGCACACGACTCATGGAATGTAAGTTTTAATTTTGAGGAGATGGGGTTTACATTGGGAACTTTTCATTTGCGAGAACTTCATGAGATTTTGTACAATTAGCCTGGGAATCATGGTAAATATATAGATGGATCGCTCCAGCAACCACCTACCAAGAATTTCTCAATTGTTGTGTTTTTCACAACAATTGAGCCTTCTTCAAGATGCGGAATTAGGTGATGGGGAAAAATGTATGTTAGCTTTACAACAAACAGGATTAATTCAAGCCGAAGTAAATAACAATTCCAAAGATAATAGCTTTAATAATTTTAAGTACAGCTCTAGCATAAGTTAAATCAGGAGCTCAGCAACAGTAAATTCCAAATCACGAACAAACACAAAAGACGTCAGGTAAGCTTGAGGATAATTCGGAGAGAGAGTCAGGGGGAGGTGGACAAACATCCAAGCAATGTTATCATTCATATTCTGGAAATCACAAAAATAAACACCATTAAGTTCTCGTTTAATAATTCTAGTACTTCGTCCTGGAGTGAAGTCATTTTATGTTTTTTTGGATTCTTTGGTGTTGCTTTTTTCAATGGGATCAGGGGAAGGTATATAAAATAATCTAGATAACGAATCCGATAAATCTGGGGTTGGATTTATTGATTCGTTCGGAACTTTAGGCATGGGAATGGGCTGTGGACTAGGGCATAATTTAGGTAATGGGCTTAATAAATTTATAGGGTTATTTAAGGATTTAAGAATTGGATTTGGGAATTTAGTATCTGCTACTCTAGGAGTAATATAATTTGGAGGAGTATAATTTGAAGGAGTATTATTACGGGAAATATAGCGTTTAATGTGGGACACATGAACTTTACGAAATTTAAGTTTAGAATCAGGGCGTTGATCTTGTACCATATAAGTCACGGGATTTAACTTTTCGATTATTTTAAAGGAACCTTTAAATGCAAGGAGGAATTTATCAACAAAGCCAGGTTTTCTAAGAAATTCGGCAATTAGAACTAATTCACCAATAGCTAAATCTATTGATGGATGTTGGGAGTCAAAAATAACTTTACATTTTTCACGGGCTTGAACAGTGTTTCGAGTCGAAACATCCCCGGGGGGGGGCAAGATGGATCGCTCCAGCAACCACCTACCAAGAATTTCTCAATATTTTATTTGTTAAATTCATATATTTACACACTATTCCAGCACAACTGATGCTATTCCAAGCCGGTCATCCGAAGTTGCCCCAGACATTGCAAATGTATTTGATGACACTTCAGTTCAAGAGTGAGCTTCTTAGTGAAGAGATAATCGATAAATTTACTGATCTCCTCCTTACAAGGAAGTTAGCTCAAGCGGAGAGGAACCGTAAGTTGGTATTGACTTGAAATTTATTGTTGAATAAAAAAATATTTATGACATTTTTGACGTGTGATATTTTTATTGTGTACCCAAATACGCTATATGCGTGACGTGTGCTCTCGAGAGCTTAACCTTCAATGTGACGTTAAAAGAATTTTTTATGATAGCTTGTAATATTGAATAAATCCATATTATTTTCTATTGTGCTGTACACGCGGGCAAGTGCACTCTAATATGTATATGCATATGCATGAATACAGTGGACTCGTTTTTTATTCAAAGAATTACAGTTAACTCTCAACTGGGTCTATAATGCTTCTTTATGGGAAAGTCCGGGTGTGGGAAGTTGGAATGCACAGCAAGACCTACCTTTGGCAATTACTAATCAAACGGTGGAAACTTTGGATGAAAATTCGGAAGTTATGACGGAAGAAACTTCGGATGCTTGCATTGGTGCGATTTTCCACGACTGTACTGTCTCGGACGCGTGTGGGAAATTGTTTATGGAAAAACCCCATACCATGTATTCCTTGACTCACCAGATTCTATTCTTCCTCATTGCAAAGAAGGTAGATAATTAACGCGTACTTACGTTTTTTGAGACACCAAAACATTTACTTGAATTATTTACTTACAATGTAAAAATAAATTTGTTGATCACAGCAAAACTGCTTCACACAAGAGAAGTTCGAAAGCAAAACAGCTAATAACACAGGACCAGCTGAGTTTATGGGTATTTTGTGCGATAAAGTCTGGGATGAAGCCAATATGATTGAAAATTCTGGATATCCTGTCAAATACCGAGACTTGCTAGCGGAACAGAGTAAGTAATAATCTGGAGATGGTTCTAAAGTATTCTATTCTGTAGCTATTTGAATTCAAGGAAGAAATCTGATGACACTTTTTCAAAAAAATATTGTTCAAATTGCAGTAACGGTGTGCGGTTTGGCTGGCTACTCTCGTTTCTTCAAGCATTCTTGGCTAGAAAATATTCTGTCCTGGCAAAATCAAGAGGATTTAGTTGGTTGTTTTGTGGACCGGAGATTGGCGGAATTACCCAAGGAAACCACTGAACGCATAATGGCACTTCTAGATGAAATTAAACAAACTAGGCGAATTAAACGATCGGATAATTTCGTTAGATTGGGGGACATGGAATGCTCCGTACACTTTACATCAGTTTGTTTAGGAGCATTAGCCATGCACTTACGCTATTTCGGTGACACATGTTTGAGGAATTACTAAAAAGGCTTTATGTGCTGTTGTGCGTACACAATGGAATTTTCCATTTAACACTTGCATAAACACCCAGTATTTTTTGTAACTATTTCTTTTGTATTATTGAACAATTATAATTTATTTTACGTCATTATCACCTGTCGATGACTGATATTAATGCACCGGCAAGTATCAATAAGGGGGGCTTAGTTAGTCCATACTTATTTATAAAACCTTGGACAAAGAATTTGTACGCATTTTAAAAATCCTATTTATTGTTTAATAATAAGCAGTGTTGGCAATCATTCCAAATTTATTTTTGCAATTTTTATTTGCATGGGAGACACCAGATTTAGTTATTCAAGTCATATTCAAGGATTTTTATAAAACTGAAGTGCAAACGCTAACAGAAAATATTAAGTTTGATAGAACTTCAATTTGGTGAAGGCCTACTGCAAACCTGAAAAAATATATCAAAATATTTTTAATGGCATATTAAAGAAATTTAGCTACAAATGAGAGGCCGGGTTATTTTGTACCTCCTCAACTGCTGCACGAGTACAGTCAATGAATTCTTTATTTTCAGCGCAATCCTGGCTAGATGAGGCATTGGTTCCAGCTGTGTATTCTGAAGACATAAAATGTTTTCTGAAAACATAGTTCCCCACATTTTCATTTTCAAACTAATAAAAAGAAGGGATTTTTAAAATAACATACTTGGGCTGCATTCCAGGAACCTAGCAGATAATTCTTCTTGTGCAATTGTAGGATACGACTGTCCGATGTATGATCTCAAGGCTTTTGTATTTATTTGGCTATTCATCTAAAATATGGGATCAAATTGTGCCAAGTTATTTCAAGTTGTTTATTTTAAACAATTTTAAAAACATTGAGTAGAATTTTCGCCCGACTTACGATAACTTTCAATTTTTCTAGCCGACATAGCCGAATGCACTGCGAAGGGAAAAGTGAAAGAAACATCAACATCATTCATTTAATTTATAAAATTTGGTATAATGAAAAATGAGATGTATAAATTCTTACCAATTTAACTGAATAAATCTTTTGACAGTCCTTATCAGCCCGTTTCTTGGCTAGTGATGGTTTTGAACCAGTGCCCATGCATCTTTTACCATGCTTTCTGGCTCCTCTTACTGTTTCACCTGATTCATCTGATTGTGGCTACATAGAAAATATTTTTAATTATTATTGATGTTATATACTCTGAAAATTTCTAAAAATTAAAAATAAACTAACCTCTGATAGAGCGCTGAGCGCAACGAGAGCCAACACTAGTAAAATAAGAATTTTAGCCATTTTCGAAAGATAGAATGATAGTGTCTCCGTGAACTTATTGGAAACTTTAGTTGAATGTTACCAGTATTACTATGCCTTTCGTGGAGGCATGAAAATTTTCATGCCTTCATTTTCATTTTATTTCCCATTGTTTTCCTCCGCACCTGAACGATAATACCACATAAATAGAAATTACTCCTGACGATGACGAAATAGTTATGAGGATACTTATTCAAAGGAATGTCAACTATCAACGATCGTTAAATCACTTCCATGAAGGAGAAAACATTGAGTGACTGACTGTATGGTTGCAATAGAGCTGCAAGGGCTTGAATATTTTATTGCATTCAACTCACTTACAATATAACTATGTATATATCTTTGAGAAGTAAAATGAATAGCTCTGTCATGCACGAGCTTAATTTTCTGCAAAAATCGTTAGCAAAATATTAAAATGTTTGCGTAAGTTCGTAATTACTCCCATAGCTGTTGGAAGGTTAAAACATATAAACACCCGAACTGGGAACATCAAAGATACATCTCCAGTAGTTCATCACAAACAGCAGTCGGAGTTAAGAGACCTCTGTCGGTGATCAGCATCGTAATGTACTTCGGTGGGGTGTAATCAATACGAACCCTCTTGTTGGCTCCAAACTATATATATTTAGAAACGAATGAAGTTAGTTTCAAGTTAGCTATACATAATGTAACGGTATCCGACCTACGTAGTGTACAGTATTGCTTATTGGAAAAAACTGAGAAACACTCATACCCGAAATTCTGACGGAACGTCTCGTTGATTAAGGGGATAAATCAGAGAGAATTTGAAACTTTCTGCTAGAACGTAAAGGGGCTTATTCATTTCTTTCGCACATATTGCAACGCTCAAAGTCCCAACCTGTTGAAAAATATTCACAGTGAGACTAGTTATCTGAAGTAGTTATGGCGACAATGAACACTTGATAACATGTTTTCTGAACATCACTGCACCGGGATTATGCACTAAAAAAATAATAATGCCTGCTTACTTTGTTAAGAATACCTCCGTTTTTTACAACAGCTTCCGCCCCAACAAGGACTAAATCAATAGTTTCCATGATATACCCAATTTCGGAATCTTGGATAAAATCCGTTGCAATATTTCCGCACTTGAGTACTTCATACTCGAAATCTTGAATCTCATTAGCAGCATCCTTTTCCGAACTTGTTATCCACACGGAAAATTTTATATTCTCTGGAACTAATTTCAAACACTCCAGTACCACTTGGGAATTCGAATGAACTAATATTTTCTGCAATCACAAAAATTAAAACTCATCATATTTTTAACTCACTCCAGTCCAGATAGATAGCCATTAGAAATCAAATACAAATACCTAAGATCTAATCATACAATATTTTTTATATACCACCAGGGAAACATATGAATAAGAAAAGATGATAGAAAATGATACAAGCATTCTGTAACTAATAAAATATACAGATTTGGGTGATGCAGAAATGGGTAAAAATGATGGGATGTTTTACAACTAGTCCGACGATACTTATTAATTATAACCCCCTAACAGCACCTCTCATCTGGATCTGGAATAACTTATTCTAAGTAAGATTACTTTCAATCACTATCTAACAAGCCGGAGTTACATACCGCTCCATCAAATACTAAAGGTACTCCTGCGTTCGCAACTTTCTCTAGGGCTCTTTCACACCTCTGCAAGTATTTTGTTCCTTCCTCCTCCATCTGATTCTTGCACATTGCCATTTCCTAAAATCAAAAATAAATAATAATTAATCCTTTCCACCTCAACAAATCTCCAAAATAAATATTTATTACCCCATAAAACTTCAACCTTTGTAACTACTTGGAACTACTACGGAAATCATGAACTAACCGCGGATTCAATATTCGCTAAATTGAGAGTAGCGTATCGCAAAAACTGGGCACAACAAGACGATACCGCCAATTTCGATTTCCCCGTTATTGTTTCCACAACCCGAATCGCCTCTTTGATCTCCTGAACTAATTGATTGACCGTGGAACCTGAAATATCCAAAAACAATATATTTGGTAAAAAATATTTTAGCCAAATATAGCTCAATTATTTTTTCACACATTTCTTCATCATATTTTACTTTCATAAATAACCATTCCTCACCATCATGGTTTTGAATTGTATGGATGAGAGTTCTCACAGCAGCTATTGCCGGTGACTGTTCTTGACCAATTCCAATGAAATTCTCGAACAAGTTCATAATTTCTAAAAGAAAAAGTATTTCAAGATTATATTTAAACCTGTTCCTGCTTAAATGTATTTCAATGTCTTCCTTTAAACAAACATTATTAATTAACAAACTTACCATTATCCTTGGTTCCAGGTACTAAAGCCGACATCCTTTCCAGGTTTAAATCAAATCCCAAAAATGACAAATGACAAAAACTTTATCAGAATTGATTCTGCTCCTGTTACTAAACGACCAAGGCTGATTTACCTTTATTTCAAATTTAACAAACTTCCTGCCAAGCCTTATTAATTCAAGCAGTCGTGAGTGGACTATACCCGAGGAATATGCAACTGCAGATAAAAACTTCTTCAACACATGTTCAGTTCCGCCGTCTTGTCTTGTCCACAAAAAACTATTTTTACATCAGCAATACGAGTCAAACCTGCCGCGGAAACCTTGAGTCAATGAATTCGATAGTCTGACATTGTAATGTCTTTGTATCACTCAAATACACTCTCATGGCTATATCAACAGTCCACAGGATTTCATTCCCTATTCTCTCAAAATTTATTTGCTCAGTTCATTTATAATCAACCACTTTTATCATTAGTAAACACGTCCCAGAAGTTGCCGCTTTATAGATTATGCAGTCATTTTGTAAATGTGAAGCTCATCCAGTAATGTCAGCAAACATATACATTTAAGTTGTTGCATTTTGTGCCTGTTTATTCAGACCTAACCTTCAACCTTGTAAAAATCAAAATAAACACAAGGTTTCATGTGTATGTCTTGTTTCGTTGGTTCTCTCTGATTTCGTAACTCAAATTACGCATTACTCGTTTTTCCATAATAGACAGTTAGCGCAACTTTTTACGTATCTCCCGTATAAAACTTATAGCACTTATAGAACGTATAGATGTAGTTGTAGATGTGTATAGTTTATACGTTCCATAAGTGCTATAAGTTTTATACGGGAGATACGTAAGTGGTTGCGCTAACTGCCTAATATTAAATAATCACACTGGACAGGTTTAGTTTTTAACAATTTTAGCTTACTTCTCCATCGTATTGCATTGATCAATTTGTGTATAGCATGAAATGCATTGCAGGTCAGAGCGAGTTATTTGGACCTTCAAGTGAAGCAAACCACTCGTATGACAGAATTTTGGCTGAAAATATGTAATTAAATGGTTTTTAGAAATAGAAATATTTAAAAATTTTAGATTCTTAATTAGTTAATTTATAAATTAATTTTTGCCAATATTGTAAAGTTTTTTTTAATAGAGCTATTATATAATAGAGCTATAGCTCTATGTTTATATATTATGTAGACTGTTACGAACAATTAAGGCTTTTATGGGTTTGTGGGTGGTCTGAAGGTAAAAATTAAAACTAAAGGAAATTCATACGGTGCTAATTGAATGTATATTTTATTAGGTTCTTCAATTTAATGTATCATATATGCTAACTACGAGCTGAATGAATTAAGTCATGTCAGTGTTAAAATGTTGTCAGTTGTCATCAGTCATATGTCACAAAGTAAGTTACAGTCATAATTTATAGCAGCAAAATGTCAGTGTAAAAATTGCTACATAAACCTTTTCAAGGCTGAGTACATTATATAGTTTCGCAATTTTATAAATATAATATTTTTCTTAGAATGAAATACACACTTTAAAGCCATAGATTCTGGTTATTATGTGGGGTGCAAAAATTACTATAAAGTTAATCGTAGAGTTCGAGCATCCAACACGAGATATTAGAAGTAAAAAATGTCCCAAAATGCAGTCTTCTTTTGCGAGGAAAAATCAAGAGAAAATATTACGTTGAAATTGACAAGGAAAATTGGCGAGAAAATAGTTACAGATGTAGAGAGAAGAGTAGAGTAGAGTAGAGTAGAGAGAAAGTAGATGAAAACTCTAGTTAGTGGCTCTGCGTCAATTGTCAATTGTGATTGTGAGACCGCCTGACACCTCAGGATATTTAAAACTTGCAAATCTGTTCAAAGGCGAAAAAAATTCAGTGAATTAAATAATATTTCAGGAATTTAGGACTCGGAAAAAACTAAAACAAATTATAAATAGACCAATGAAGTCTTTACCTTGGATAAGGATTCTTTCATACAGAACAACATCATTCCATAACTGCTGCAATCACCGGGTTTGATGACAAGCTTTTTTGCTAGAATTGATTTAAAAGAATTCATTTTTTAGAACGGTATTATTTAGATTATTCTTCTAGAAATAAAAATCTTCTCGCTTGACTATTGTGTCGTTTGATAGAAAAGGAAACTCACAATTTTTCTTGACACAGAGGGCGACAGCATCACCTACAGGTTTCAGCTTGCTTGGTGGCATCATTTGTTTTAGTAATTCATCCAACTTTGGGTTATCCTTTATTGGTTTACCAGCGTCATCTAGCTGTAATAATGTTTAATTAAATATTATCGTGATTCAAGGAAAGTTAATATTTGAGAGAACTTTCAGTGCTGTTTTTCTAGACTTACCACTCCCATTCCTTGGGCTGCACAAACACCGACACACTGTGACAAAACAAGTTCAGGCATTCAGTTCTTTCTATCAATTTCATGCAAGCATATTTTCTAGATTCAAATATTATTTATTATTTCCTTTTGAAAATTATTGTGAAAAATTGTTTATTTACAGCAAGCCTTTGCAAGGGCATGAAGCCACTTTTCCCAGTATCCTTCCATGCCTTCTCTGCGTTTTGGTAACAATTCATCAGAGTGGCATTGACTTCTGGAGGAATAGTCACTGGCTCTCCGTCACACTTGACATCCTTTATTTCCATCTTCATCCCACCAGGAACCGGCTCTGGGTTAGCCTATACAATATACAAAATTCTATCAAATGAAAGCATTTCATAAAATAACATACAAAAACCAAGAAAATATCAACTTACTATTGCCAAACTAGCTGTGAATATTACACTAATAGTAAGTGCAACAGCAGCTAACTTGAAGCGATGAGTAACCATTTTGCAAAATACGAAAATTCCAAAAAAAGAACTATCGAATTATTAGAGATTTTTCCGGATTCCTATGTTATTTGACTTGACGATTGCCACTGCTTTCATATGACACCGATACGGCGCTTTTTATATGCTCAGCGAATATAATAACAATTATTCATAATGTCATTTCGGTCAAGATTTATGAGGGATCACACCGACTTCTATGAACCCGTCAGTCACTAAACGCACTAAAGCAACAAACCCCAACCGGATACTGAACTTGACAATCGTTTTGACAAATTATGCTATTTTCATTGGATTTTACCATTAGATTGAAAAACTTTACAAGTTCAGCAATTTTTCACGGATCGGATAGTGAAACCTTGCACGCGATCTCTCACGTTGGTTCAGCTTTTATGGAAAATTTGGTTAGGTGTGACTTCATCATCCACGTGTGTTGAATATAATGACGTTTCAATAATGCATTAACAATAAATTGTAGTTTGGATGAATGATGTAGCCCTGCCTTCAGTGTCTCCCATTCATGCAGGGTTTGTCAGGGTTGAATGGTGAACAATTTCATTGTAAGGCAGATGTGTATGTATCGTGCTTCTTTACCTTATAAACATAGAATATGTATGATATAGCTAACAAAAAAAGGTTATGCAGGCACATGCATAGTCACGGTTGCTCTTGTAACTTTATATACTGACGTAAATGCAAACTACTATTGACAAATTGTGGTTTGGGCACTTTTTGAAACAAAAATAATTTACATTATACAGTAGAAATCTGAAATACATTTTCAAAAAATTCAATAAGGAGAAGAAGTGGAGGACACGTTCATATCCATATCATCCTCCTCATCATAGCTTGATGTGCTTCCTGGCATTTCCGTGACGGATGCGCTCATGTCGAGGGTACCGCTGAGGATAGCAGCGCGTTTTTCAGGGTTGCAAGCCTATATGGTTTAGCATTGGGAGGAAAATTGAAACATAAATGTTTGTACGTTTGAAGGGAATATGTTTAAAATTCTATGGAAACGTTTTTTCTTACCACTTCAATGCTTTTTTTGAAACTGTTAAAATGTTTCTTCAATCCTTCGCATTTTTCACCAACTTGAACGGTCAAGCTCAAACCTTGAAAATCGAATGAAAATAAAGGTGTAATCAATTATTAGAAAACGTCTTCATCTCGCTGCTGAAATAAGAATGCTATAAAATAGAACGGGAGCAGCTAACTATTGTAAGCTCGGAAGCGGAGACATGCTTACCTTTTTTTTCTGCGTAATAATTCATGACCATGGTGAGAACCTTAGAAGCATCGTCAATTAGCGTTGATGTGAAATTCATGAATCCAGCCGTACTGATTGCTGCAACACCATCAGTTACATTGATCTACAAAACAAATGACAAAACATCAATGTTGTTTTGCTCTGCCTTAATTCCTTGTCATTCTATACAGAATGTCACGCATCCTTTAGAAATAAAATTTAAAATTTACCAAGCCTAGTTTTTGCCAAGTGCAGGAGCGCATACACTGAAAAACATTGAACCATTTGTTATAAATAGTTTCCAAACTTTTTAAAGTGTACCGTTAATCATAATTAATTTCTTAAATTTGAACGAAATAATGAATTAAGAAGGATTTGAAGGTTTTTGGTAATGAAAAATACCATTTTATTTTCTTTAAACCAGTTTTTCATGGCTTCGTGGTGTTCATGATTGTGTTTAGTACGGTCGGTCGTAGGAGCCACACCGCTTTTGTTCAAAGCTTCCATGAAACAAGCGTGGTGGGTCGTATTAAATGCAGATGAAACGGTGTCAGCTACTTCGGGTTTCAAGCATTCTTGTGGAACCAAGGCCATTTTACCGCATTTTCCACCCTTGTGAAGTTTGGCGCTTCTCCCCTTGATTTTTCCCGCTTCGCACTAAAAATGTGGACAGGTTTCTTAAAACATTTTACTTACTCATTTGTAATCACTGTATTCAATTCAATTCAATATTTTATGAAAAAATAATTTAAACTATTATAAATATTATTGCTGAAAATATTTTGACGAAACTTACGGAAATACCAGCAATGGTGAGAATAACAACGACCGCTAAAAATTTCATGGTGGTAAGTACAACTTTCTGACGTTCAGCTGATGAAAGCAATTAATTTGATTGCAGAGAAGAGAAGTTGTTTGAATGATTGATTAGTGTAATTTTGTCCCAATATATACTCCCCGGGACAGGATATTGAATTATACGGTAACAATACGTGCTTGAAAACATAAGTGCAGGGTCTCCTCATACTTCTTCAGCAACCACACTTGAAAATAAAGTGGTCACTTTGAAT
The DNA here is from genome assembly GCA_034693705.1 of Spatulosminthurus flaviceps. NCBI lineage: Eukaryota > Metazoa > Arthropoda > Collembola > Symphypleona > Sminthuridae > Spatulosminthurus > Spatulosminthurus flaviceps. The sequence continues at coordinate 6,819 of JAQFXU010000381.1, read as the reverse complement.
CATGCTAAAATAATTGTTACAAAGAGAGTGATTCTACATTGGTATAAGCCTTTCGATTTTGCATTGTTAAGAATTAGTTACGACTCTGAAGTTTCTCTCTGGAAATATAACACCAAAAGATCAGTTAATATAAAAAACAGGAAATGACAACTAAAGCCAGTATTGACTTTCTGCGTTCTACAAATGTCCACAAACACGTTACACGTACACATGACCATTTTATTCAGTAATTCCCCGGCTGCTTCACACCCAACATGCTTATTAAGCTTCACTTGACCCTCTCAATAATTTTAACATGTTCATTCTATGACTGATATTCGACCTTCAACCTATCCCAATATGTATTACAAAATAAGCTTCAAATCTATCTTTTGTGCTTTAATTCACTTTCAAATACTTTTTTCCGCTTTCATTTTTAAACAAGATTATGAATAAAAGACGCGCACGAATTTCAAGTTTAAGTTGGTACTTAAATTTTCTAAAACGTAATAATATGTTATACAAAAATATTTGAGGACATCTTTACTTGAGCTCATAGGTTATTTAATAATCTTCGTGATCTTCCGAGAGGGAAAGGGATTTTTTACAAGTACGACTAACCTTTTTTATTCTTTGCAATTTTTTGGTCACGATTAATCATTTTTCAATGCATTTGCCTTGAAACAGTTCCATGAAAAGGTAAATGTAGTGCCCTTAACATCGAGAAATCGAGAGTGGTGTTTCCAAATAAAAGACCATATGATAAATTCAAATGGACAGAGTGACATATTTTTTAGAAGTTTTAGATTTTATTACGACTATTTCAAGGTACGTGGTAGCACGACAATAATTTGCTTATCATTGCCTAAATCATGGTACATTACTATAAATATATAGATCTGCTTTCCTGCTATTTAATATAAATCTGTACACACTACCAATTATATACATTACATTAATGAATAAAATATGCATTTTTTATATCATGTTGAACACATTTACAGTAAGATATCTACATAACTTATATTTTAACATCAGGTATATAGATTCTGGTAGATTTTTCACACTATGTTGTTAACAATACGTTTAAGTTTCAAACAACATTTCTGCCTTGCCAGAAATAATGTTTTCATTTGATACCACACTTGCCTTAACCTAATAGCACATATTTTAATTTTCTGCCAGCAGAAAGATATCAGATCGAAGACAGACTTATTTTGAACACGTTTCCTTATCCAAGACAAGATGACCTCACTGGTGAACACAAGAAATGCTATAAGTAACAAAGTCAGGTAGACTGCAAATAATCCTAGGTAATCCTTAATATTAAATACCTTCCTTTTCGTAGCTTTCGAGGTAACTAGGCTGTCAGTAAAAAGATTTTCCGCCACCATCCAGAACTGGAAAATACCAGCTTCTAATATCCATCGAGATATCTGAGCAGCTGGATTTAGAATAGCCGTGGGTTTATGACGAGTGGAGGCAAGGATTGAAGTTTTCGACTTGATAAATAAATTTTCTTCATTTATCATCCGAGCTTTCTGAGCTTTGGGTAGATTTCGTAACTCAAAATCATAGGCAATGCATCCGTGGCTAAAGCTATGCTCAACCCAACTGATACAATCCTCTATGTTGAAGGTTTCGGAAATCCGATTTAAAATCGAATAATTCCTTGAGCCAATGTACAAATTAACATCGGCTGCCTCCCGAGATATTTTCACAGCATATTTATCGTTTGTGAGAAGCTCATCAAAGGTAGAGACGAAGCGGGTTTTAGGAAAAGTAATGCTATTGTACAGTTTCCCTTCATAGATGGCGACAAGTACAAAGCTTACGATTCGGATGGTTCCATGAAGCACGGCCTTGGAAGTTTTACCTCTTGGTTCGGATTGAATCACTGAACTGGCCGAGTCTTCATCTTCTTCACCATCTTCTTCATCTGACTTGAATTTTTTACGACCCTGCTTTTCTTCGTACATTAATTCAAGCATTTGCTGAACCACGTAGTCATACCATGATTGATCGGTGTTGTTCATCGTGAGGATTTTTATAAGAGCGAATACCAGGGCCGCACCTGTACAAACAGCTGCAATGGCTAACCAACTCACTAGACTGAAGGGTTTCATTGTACTATCCAACGAGCTGAAACGCTTCCTTGCGAGGAATACCAAAGAGTTGTAGATCGTTCCACGACTCAGATTCTCGGATGCCATTTTGAAAGCAACATTTCTTTTGAAAATTTCTGAGGTGCCGGAATTTTCGAAATCCGTATCCGCTCCCGGTGAGAATATCACGGGGAAATTCATTTTACTTGCAATTCCGTCAAGAATACAAGCTGTAGGGGACAGTCTTGAGTTTCCATTTTGAACACATAATGGTAGATGACGATGATGATTTGGAGTGGTTTCATTTCCCAAATATTCCATATTGGACTCCGGTGGGGGAAAAGAAGAAGCCTTGAGGAGAAGGTTTATCTCGCTCATGCAGAAGTCACCGCAGGAAATGTAGAACACAATAAAATCTTCGATAGGTTCGGGGATTTCAGGTTTTGTGGTAGAATTATTATTACTCGAGATTTCCATTGAGGTGGAGTGATATTTGTGGGATTCTTGTTCCTGCTGCTGCAACTCAAAGCTAGGAGAGAATTCCTTTTGAAATGGATTTTTGAATTCAAGGTGACCTTCGGGTTTGTAGGGGGAATGCTGTAGTTGAATTTGAATCCAAATATCATTGTTAGGATTCATACTTTTGGCGACAGCCCTGACATCTCTGTACAGGGATTTTCCAGTCTTGGCATTATTCTCTTGCCCGAATTTGTTATTGCTATGTAATAAGTCAAAGTTTATGAAGTAGTCGTGGAGTTGCAAGCGTTCAGGCAAATTAGAAAATTCAGGTTGTCCCATGACGAGGGAATAAGCAGTTTTCCAATTTGCATCGAATTCATTCATTCGGCGTTTACGACGATAGCGTCCTCTGGCGGATTGTGCGTTTAAGTGAACAAAGTTGGGAGAATTGTAACGTGAGGAAGGTACGGTTGAGTTTTTTGTATTGTTAACTTCGCCATAAGTGTTGCCTATTTATTATTTTTATAGTGTTAGTTTATAATTATAATAATAATAATAATAATAATATAATATTAATTGATGAGTGAAAATTGTATATATTAAAGGCAATAGCAGTGATAAAACAAACTCACCAAAAATTACAGAGGAAATGTAAGCTTCATGTATTCTTTCTCCGTCTACATGACCCCAATAACTGACCTCTAGGCTGGAAGCTAAAATTTGACCACTTAAAGAATGTCTCCCTATTGATAGAATTATTTCTGTGGTCAGTTGCCGAAGATTAGAAGCTTGAGAATCTTCAGCTAATTCTTGTGACTCGGGGTATGATCGTGCACTGGGGCAGACAGAGATGAGGGTAAGAAGAAACACCTCGTAATATTTTATAAAAATAGTATTTCTCATTATTATGTAGTTTCCATTTGACTTTTGTACAAAGAATAATGTATTTCTTCAAGAATGAACACTTGGGTGAAATGTCATCTGAGCCTAAGAATTAATGGGTCAGGATGACTGTCCTGATTTCCTCTCTATTTGTTCCGTTCCATTTTATTGAATTGAGCCTTTGGCTGCAGGAATTTTCCGGTGGTTTAAGGTGAAAGCGGAGTTGGGAAGGTAATGTAGAAAATGTTTAGCTATCCTTCTGCTAGCGTGTGCATAGTGCGTGTGGAGATGAGGAATAGTACAAAAGTTTGATGTCTGTTATTATGTGAGGGACTTGCGTAGTATGCGTAAATTGCATCCTGGACAAGAGCCGGTCATCCTTAGTTGTAACTTACTTGTAAGTTCTAGCCCTTGCACGTGGAAGCTCCATCGACGGAACTTGGAAAGGAGTTCAATCACTCGAAGCAAAAACCCTGGTGACCCAATTCATCCACTAACATTGACATCTTTATCCTGTGAATTCAAATCCTCTGCTAGTATTTTATGTATTTACAAAGTAAACTTCTCCGACCTTGCTTAGATTTCTGGTACATTAACTCACGCCACTCAACAGCTCAATGTTTCTATAGCTCAGGATTCTACTACCTCATTGAGCACAATATTTTTATTATAATTTCTTACAGAATAGTAAAACATCCATCAAATCTCGTTGGTATAACCACCTTCATTAGTATAACTTGTAAATCCTGCAGGATTCCGACGAACAATCCCTTTGTGATTTTACAGTTCTGTCCTAAAGTATGTAGAATGGCAGAGTTAGAAGAAAGTTCTAGCAAAACTTCCCCGGTTTGGCTTCATGACTAAAACACGGAAAACTTTCTGTTCAAGATGATGAGCTAGATGTGAAGCGCTCTTGTTTATGGCTGTTGACCCACTTGACCATGAAATATTCACCGGTACAGGTTTGCTGTTGACCTCCATTCGAAAAAAAGAGCACGTGTAGGCATTGCTTATGTTGCTGTGTTCCCTTTCCGGTGTTATGCTTTCTCTAACAGTATTATCTATAAGCTTGTGGAGAAAATTGAAACCAGCTTTAGTATTGTTTACATTCGTTCACTCGCTTTGAAAAGCATGGAATCTCCCTTACGGTTACATCTTTATTGATTTAACTACATTGAGTCATGTAACCGTCAAGTCGATTTTATTTTATTTACAAAAATCCTACAAAAAAATCTCATACCCTGTCTCACATCGAAGTCATAATTAATTTTAGTCTATTATTAGGATAAGGGAACGATGATACCACCGATTTATAATTCTGAAATGAAAGATTAAGGATTTGAAAAATTTCCAAGCTTCTCGTTTCCACCCATAAAATGAATTCTTTTATTAACTAATTGTTGCATCACCAGTCGCCAGCTGAAATGGAATAGATTTCAAAGGAGGCTGTTATTAAAATATTTTTCTCAGTATGCATACATTTTTCTCCACGGGCACCTTCATAAAATTCCAATTTATAAACTTCCGTCCCTTAATACTTGCATCAAATTGACAATATTTGTTTCTTTCTGAAATACAGTATACAAATCATACAGAAATACAATACAACATAATACGACACTATCAAAAAACTATCTGGTACAAATAAATCATGAAAATGTAAATCACATTATAATTATCAATAAACTTTTACATTGTGCATTTTACAGTCTACAACGCTATACATTTTAGCTTGTTGCACAAATAAAAACATTGGCCCCCGTATTTTGTTTAGAAGCGTCAAAATCTCTCCTGCGTGAAGAAATGCGACATTTTTATTTTCATATATTTTATAAATCGCTAATAAAAATTTCCAACATTTTTTAATTTTTCTCCGATATTATATACCCATAAATAAAACAGCAGCTACATATTTCCAAGTGAGCGTGATGCAAAGGACCTGCAGTAGATTTTTGGATTTGTGTGAAAGGCGAAAGGTATTTCTCTGGAAAACTCTCTCAGCATTGCCTGCATACAACAGCAAATGAGCAACCGGTTCTTTTGATGATGTGTTCTAGCCGACCAATGAAATTGCTTCAAGTTTAAAGAGGTAAAATTAAACGTCTGATGCAATGTGCTATTCTATTTCTATTCATTTATTCGGATAAATTTTCACGAGACTTTTTGGGATTTTGTGTAGTAAAATTCATTCATGTAAGTAATTTTAGGATTTAATATATTGGTGCTACTAAATTGTATCGAGGCAGGCAAGAAATAAGAAGATACTTTATTGCAACAGTGTTTTGCCTTTAAAATTAGCAGGTAATAATATTGGTTTGATATTTTAGCCAGATAATTTATATTTTATGAAATTATGAGTATTTAAGGCAGTGCGTGACATTTTATTGCAACTGTGTGTGCCAGGAAATAGGTAAAAAGTATATCGTGCTCCTACATCAATGTGTATATTTTTATCCGACAGGAACGTAAGGTCAAGAAAATGTGTTGAACTTATATGTATTAATTGTTTAACATTATTATTCATCACCGTATTTTTATTTAATTTCAGAATTCCGTGTTAAAGAGACTAATAATGTTCGGGCAAATATTTCGAGCCTGTCCCAGTGTTTTGACACGAGTTGGAACGGCTGGAAGACTCGGGAAGATTCCAACAATCTATTCAAATGTGGCTCTATCTACTCAGAAGAATTACACCTCATTATCAACTGGGAACAAATTTAAGTATAGTTTAGGTTGGAATCCCAGAAGTTTACCTCGTCTGTATTGTACAACCATTAATAAAACAGAGAAGATTCAGCCAACTTCTGGCGAAAATAGTGGTGGAAGTAAAGAGGGTAGTCATGAATCGCTAGAACAACATAAATTAGGAAATATTGAAGCAGCGAAAATGTTTTTGAGTTTTACTTGCACGTAAGCAAAAATATTCCTAATATTGTTATCATTGGATGCGTGGTTTTTACTTTGGAAGGATTGATGTCGAATGTTTTGCATTTGAAAATTTCAGAGTTTGTAATGGACCTAATTCCTATCACATTTCAAAGCAGGCCTATGTCAAGGGAGTAGTTATAGTGACTTGTGACACCTGTAAAAATCACCATTTAATTGCCGATAATTTAGGATGGTTTGAAGATGTAAAGGGAAAAAACATTGAAGAAATATTAGCTGGTAAAGGCGAGAAAGTCGTTCGTTTTATTTCTTCTGAAATTAAAGAAGTTATACCCGAATAAATGATACTGAATTTATAAAAATGATATTTGAACATATAATTCTATTCTTTAATGCGTGAGCATTAAGTGGAGTTAATTTCAATTAAAGTGCTGGATTAGTCTTTATCTAATATGTAATTTATTTTAGTTTATTTTAATTATTTTGCGATAATGTCCCAGATCATCAG
>JAQFXU010000380.1:0-57365 GCA_034693705.1 Spatulosminthurus flaviceps | reverse complement strand
CTCTGCACCTCAATCTGAGATGACACAGTTTCCTTAAGACAGGAGAGTTTAAGAGAGTCAGTAATAATGAAATATGCTCTGAAATTTTCCAGATGCGAATTCATTCCACCAAACGTCTAAATGGATCGATGATGTCCGAACGGAACGAGGTAGTGACGTAATCATCATGCTAGTTGGAAATAAAACCGACTTGTCAGATAAAAGACAGGTAGGACCGCTTCGTTAATGTTTAAGAATTGTGTTCTAACTAGCTCCTACACATTTGTTGTCTGAAGGCGTTTTTTGTTTGACGACTGTTTCGATGGCCTGGGCTAGAAGCTCGGAGGGCTTTGCAATAGGTCGAGCCGCTTATAACACCTGACTTAATTTTTGTAAAACTGGTCTTAGAACTTCTATGTTAGATCATACTAAATAATGTGTGCAGGTATTCCTTTAAAAGCGCCAATTGTATCACCAATTTATCATTGAACTTTTGGTTGTCGTAAAAAGGATAAATAGAATGGCAGTTCTGGGTGCGGTGCTTGAAGCTTTCTTGACAATTCACCTCAATCTGAACTGGAACAGTAGCAACATTACCTTATCATGGGCCAAATGTACTTTGCGCGAGTGTATATATGTTTTGTTTTTTATAACATTCGTTGTTATGTGTAACAAAATTATCAGAAATCTCATAATGCGAAATTTGAAATGGGTTCTTAATTTAATTTGATGCCAATTTTGATTTCATTGAACTTTTTACAGGTTTCAACTGAAGAGGGCGAAAGAAAAGCCAAAGAATTGAATGTTATGTTTATCGAAACAAGTGCTAAGGCCGGCTACAATGTAAAGCAGGTAAATGTTCTTTGTTTCTGCACAACTTCATTCATTTTTTTGCAATAGACGCAACTCTTTATCCATACATTTTTTGGGCCTTCGCAATATTTTTGAGCTTTTTATAGTTTGACAGATTTTAGTGCATAATATTATCCCAGGCACAATCGCGTAATGTATTTATTTAGGTGACCTAATTTTGGCGACGCCTAACTAGAGGTCATCATTGGTTTGTATTTAGATGAACGGTGTATCATATTTTCATTCAATGGCGTTTTAAAATGGCAGGAGTGTTTAGTTTCCAGATATCAATATCATGAATATTGCATTACGTGCTAAAATGATTTGGTCGTGAATGCATCATACTATAGTTAAAAGGGATCATGCGTCCTTTTACAAAATGCAGCAAAAAGTTGTACTCCGTCGCATTTTCTTGACTTCTTGTATATCTATTCATTGTCATTTGCGTTCCTTGTTACTTAAGATGACACTGAACGACGAGATGAATGAAACTTATCAGAACAACATGTGTTGGTAATTGCGTTGGAAAATATTTGAAGTAGAGGCTACCAAAGCAGTTAAAATAGTATTTTTTTTATCTTCTGCAAGATTTTTTAACAATCATTAGTAAATTAGTGCTATGTGGAACTCCTTTATTTTTTTGTTCAGTATTTCAGAGCTAGTATTAGCTACATAATGTTTGGTTTTATTCATTTCAGTGTACCGAAATGATTCAACTAGCTTCCTTTAAAAGCGCCAATTGTATAATCATTTCTGATATTAAACTTTTGGTTGTCGTAAAAAGGATACATGAAATTTCAGCTCTGGGTGTGGTGCGTGGTTAATTATAACTCTGCACCTCAATCTGAGCTGACACAGTTTCTTTAAGACAGAAGAGTTTAAGGGATCAGTAGTTATAAATGAAATATGCTCTGAAATATAATACAAATAATTTTTAATAAATTATTGCAGTTATTTCGTCGAGTAGCAGCTGCCTTACCGGGTATGGATTCCTCGGATAATAAGCCTTCAGAAGACAGTAAGTTGTACACAGTAATCCTGATTATGTATTAATAAGTGCATATGCTGGCGTAGCGGAAAAATATTTTGTCAAAATATCCTCATCTAGAGCTGTAAAAATCAACTACATGAAATCAGTACAGCCATTGTTATTTAGATTTATGAACGGAGTTTTGGCAAGGCGTAAAGGCTTCAAATTGATAATCTTATATTTTCACGTTTAAAAGTGAAATACTTAAATTTACATGTTATGTATTATATTTACAGTAGGTACATAGCCAGATTTTCAAAGTTTGTGAAACAAGTCAATTTTCATTCTGATGGCTTTACTGTTGTCCCGACTTTAATATCATTGCTTCCCTCTTGTCGGCTGTGCCTATAAAGCATTCTCCTCAATGACATGGTTCATGTGTATAGCATTAAAAAACATGGGCTTAGAAAGCAGATTCATTTTGCTCGTATTAGAGCCGGCAAAAAGTCTTAAACTGTCGGATTGGATAACTCATACTGAAAACAGATAGGCTTTACGCGAACCAGTTATATCAAATTGATTATTTTGTTTGCGATTACTTTTGTCTTGCATGTGTTTAACTCATCCTAATTATTCCCAATGCATTTATTTATACCGTAAGGACTATGTAGTAAATACCCGCCACCTGGAAATTATAGAAAAAGCTGAAAATCCTGCTGTTAAAGTTTATCTTTGCTCGCTGTCGTTCAGTACAATATGTATTATGCTGCTGTAATCTGTAATCATGTCAACAGAAAGAATGCAAAAGTTGCTCACAGAGCATAATGTTAATATTTGCGAATCCCTTTAATGTAGTTACTTTTCCGCCAGTAGTTGTTAAGCTGTTGTAAATCATACTTTTTATCTGTCCTATGTGGTGAGTCGGTAAAATAATGTCCTCGAATTCGATATATTCCGCTTGAAGGCAAAGTTTTATCCTTTCATTTAATCTCTTTTTTAAATAGACTATAATTATTATTTGTGTTACATTGTATTGTCATGTAAAAATTGACAAGTTTTCAGATTTTGTTCACACCATTTTTTGCCTTTTTTGTGTTCAGTGCAAGAAGTGATTTTGAAGGATACACCAAATGAAAACAAAGCTGATGGCGGCTGTGCATGCTGAATATGAGTTGACTGTTTTCTGAAAATCGTTTCCCTTCCACACTCGTTGAAATCACGAGAGACGAGATCAAAGAACCAAGCAACCTGCAAATAAAAAAAATAACTAATTATCAAATCGCATATCTATATGTTACAGGAAATGTTAATCTTTTACACCTTTTAGTAGGATATCAGATAATTATAATGTTCTGTTATAATTTGTATGAACTAAATCAGTTCAGCTGATGTGTTGTTCAATTTTGAAATTCACTTAATTTAATTTATTTCTGTGGCTACACATAACTTTTATTATAATAGCGAACAACTTCAACGTATTGGTTTTATTGCGAAGGTTTAGGAGTAATACCTATGGATTCAGCAGGAGTTCGTAAGTAAGGTGGCGTTAAATGGAAACGAGTTAAGTTTTTTGGAGTAATTTTACTTACATTTTTAAGGTCGTCTGCTTGAAGAGTATAATCAGTCACTATTTACTAGAACAAAGAATTATGTTTAGTATTGTTTATAGAAAACTTAACTGTTGAAACCTTAGTATTTTACGTAAAGCCAATCATTCGTTTTCAGGTTAGAATAATTACCTTTTATCAGCTCCGTTTTTAATCCAGTAGGATACCTGTAAAATAATACCGAGAAAGTTTGTTTTATCAAACACCGCTTTGCTAAGTCTTGTAGAGTCGATTTTAGTCCTGTCGATCATAGGACTCTCCTTTATAGAATGCATGTTAAAAATATTTGATTTGAAACTACAGTTTTTTCTTCCTGCAATTTTGTTTATTAGTCGACTTCATGCGAAACTTTTGCTGTTATATTTAGCAAGTCCTGCTTGCCTTTACCAAGGAATGATACCGTTTAGAATGAACTAGATGGTGAAACAGTAAGAGACAAAGTTGCCTTTGAAGCCTTCTAAGAAAAAATGTAATTTGTGATAAATAAGAATGAGTTAGCGGAGAGCTCCTTTATAGCTATAATAACTTTAGTATAAGGGGACAGGTGTAATCAGAATCTAAGTTCATTGACTGCAATGTCGATAATTATTACCACTTTAAAAATTAGTTAAGCAACTTAGATTCTCTCTCAAACTGATCTTATCAGACTTACAGTTAGCTGTGTGTACATAATGTATATTTGTGAAAAACAGTATCAGAGTTGTATTTTACAAAAGGGATGTCTAGCCTGCCCGTTTGCTGATTATGAATTGTCAGTGATGATTTGTGGTAACTTGCTATATTACATATTTGTACACTTGTAGTTCGTGAAAAATTGATTTTGGCGTGTACGTTTGATGCCTTTAACAGTCATAAAAATTCTGACATTAATCAACCAATCACCAGGTGCAGTAAAAGTGCACAAAAGTTTTGATTGGTAGATTTCACTGTCCTATAAATCAAAATTTACGATATAGGTAGAACTTTTATTGGTGAAAACGTGGAAGTAAGAGATAAGGGCTAGCAATTCTGCTGCTCTCCAGCAGATCAGAAATGACAATCTACAACTTTATCACTCGTTCTTACATATGCTTGAGTTGTGCAAAGCGTATACATCGCTGATCAGTTGAGAAACAGACTACTCCTGTGTCAAATAATTTGGGTTACGTGAGAAATAAGTACGAGTTACCAGAATTACATTTTATTATGCTTATTTTTAAGACCGGAGTAGATGAAAGATTTATGGAAAACCATGGAGTTTTGCATTTATTTCAATATTTTCAATACATATCTTTTACCTGATATGGTTCTGAATTCAAGCAAGTTTTATTATTTGTAAGTTATAGTGTGTATGGATAATCATTCAAATAAAAATCTTTTTACTCTTATAGGAAAAAGTAGCTGTTAACCCGTATTATTAAGTAAAGGAAAAGAGTATTTGTTTGTATTTATTTTTGCGCTGTAACCGTTAATATGTAGGTACTTGATACGTATGAAGGGTTTAGTTAAACAAATTTTAATGGTAATCACTGCACTTGCAGAGATTTGCTATAGAGGTCATAAAAATGTGAAAACTGAATGCCTAAAGACGTTCTGATATGAAGAATTATTATTAAAGGTTACAAGAATTTACAATCATTGCTATTATTCTAGATTATCACTAGCATAAGTTTTCGTCCGTTTATTATAAATTGCTTAACAGTTGTGGTTAAATGGGGTTGGGGTAATGACAGTGAGTCGTTTTTAAAAATTAGTCGTTAATTTTGTGTTACATTAGCGTGCATGAAGGAATGTAGCTGTGAGTTTTGAAAACAATTGTACAAACATAAATAATGGAATTGTGCAGATACAATGACATACACACTGTTGTTATAATTAATTATTATTTCCTGTCAAATGTAAAGCAATATCGAAGTATAAGTTACAGAGAAGTTTTAAACTACTAGGTAAAAGGAGAAGATTTTAATAATAATTTTTCGAAAGTACAGAAAACAGAGTAATTAATAATTATTACACTTACTATTCCTCCACCGGAGGCACACGAGTTAAATACATATATAGATCATAATTGGATATAGTAACTCCGTATAGTCGAAACGATTTGTATTAAAATTAAACTTTTTCCAAAACTGGACTGTATACTAACAACTTTGTATTTATTGTAGTTAAGTTTCGCTGAATTTGAAATTTGCACGTAAATGTATGCAATATTGTCCCGTTTGTGGCAGCGTAGTTGTAGCTATATGGGTCGTTTAATGTAACTTTTAGCCGTGAATAATTACCTGAAATAATAATATTATTTATTTAGAACACGTGTTTATTTTTCTTTCATCCTTATTTACTTAGTGGAGTAAAGCTAGCAAGTAAAATGTTATTATTTTGCTTTTTGTCCATTGTTTTTTGCAATGTAATTAACAGCATTAGTTCTACTTTCACATCCTTAGCTTTTAAAAGGCTTTTAGCAGTCATTAGAAAGTCGAAACCATTAATGTGCTTAATATTATTCCTTACATGATAAAACCCCCTTTATTTGATTTCTTCATCACCTTTATCCAGTGAGACTTAAAATTTATCGGTTGCTTGCTGGGAAACCTTTTCCGCTGAATATGTTCATATTCAAATGTGTACACACATTGGAAATCTCCTTCCCCGAAAAATCATCTAATTACCCGTGACAGATACGCCTGAAACTTATTTACTACATAGCATCAGGATTCATTTGGAAGTACAATATAATCAGACCGCATGGAGCCTAGTCATTGGATTAATGAAAATAATAACTGATGGAACGAGATGTTTCCATTAGACAAACATAAAAGTAAACTATAAATTTTAGTCTCTGGATCCATAGCTAATAGGAATTTTCTTTCGTACATAGTAAGCTATGGGTAAATTCTTTGAATGCAACGTGCTGCGATGGTTCTGCAAAACGTGAACAGCATTGTTATTTGTACCAGAAAAATTAATAACTATTTTTGATTGCAATTTATTTCAATACGTAAGTTCTCATACGCACAATGAGTTTTAACAACAATTTATTTGTCTTTGAATTTATAAGATTTGGAAATCTACATTATGTGTAGTTTAGATATGTTATGTAGGCAAATAAATAATTATACTTTAATGTACTAAGTATGACATATTTACGAACTCTTAGTAGATGGAAATATTGACAAAATATACAGTATATAATTAATCATCCCTCAAATGATTCTGGATTAAACAGTCGCGTGCGCGGGATGGATTTATTTAATTTAATTAATTGCTTTATCGTGGTAGCTGTGGATCTTCAAGCTCAGGTGCCGCAACATCCCGATGCCCAGGAAAGTGAAAGTGGTTGCAGCTGCTAATCTTCATCAACAACTAAGTTTTACGATTGACAAAACCAGTTTGTATAAAAACCAACATTTGAAAATCTGCGAAGGATTACGTACACCAAGAGGAATGCATCGTCAGGTTACCGTTAAGAAGAATCAAGACTAATTTAATAATCACTCATTACTTTAGTATTAGGAGCGTATGAATGCCATTTCTTGGAGAAAAAGTTGGACAAGAGGATTTGGATCACAATTTTCAGACAGAATTTTCATTAGCTAAAGTCATGAGAACATTTACTTAGTAGTAGACCTGCTTTTACCATGAAAAGGTCAAGAAGCACACCTATATATAAGTACTGTATGCTAAATCGTAACAATTTCTTAAAAATTATGGATACAAGAAATTTTTACATTTTTAATGGGCGCTTTGTAACATAACTTTGTAATTTTCCTTGCCTCACAAAAACTACATTTAAAGTAAGCCCACGGCAAGTCCAAGTTTAATTTTTAGCGTTTAATTCATTGGATAATCTACTTTCTAATATCCAGAGCATGAAATTTTACTAATGATGATATAACATGTAAATTCTGTATAACTTAGGCTGTTTTATTTTGGCCCACAAGATGTCAAGCTATAAAGAACCACAGCAAAAATAATATGCTTGCAGGTAAAAAAAACAATGTTTATTTACCTTTTATCAGAAACTAAGTATTCCAATTTGTAATTGATACAAGGCGCGTACGTCATTAGTACCTTTGTTTAAAGTTTCGTGGTATTATTATTATTAAATCATTCCATGCACACTGGAATGCACTGGCACAATGCATTAAAACATTCAAGGAAAGATACTTTCTTGTTTTTCAACTTATTATTTTTAATTGAAATCTAAAATGATAACAACAGTATTATATTTCTCACTTATAAGGTCATAAGATCATAACATTTCTGATACGCTTAAAGTTTTATTCCATTCGGTTCTTATAGAAAGAATAAATAAACCCGTTAAAAATACAATTTCCAATAGCTTCATCAACTTATTACTGCCCAAATATCATATTTAATAAACTTACTTCCACACTCGATGTTAAGCTAACTTTTCAGTCTTTTCTTTTTTGTTTCAAAATTTGTTGAAGCAGGAAACGATTTCGCTTCATCAATCATCTTCAGTCATGAAAGCAAATAAAAGACGAAAGATAATCTTTTCACAATCAAAATGAGCAATCTTACAATGAAACTCAATCAAAAAAATCAGCTAACCTCAGTAGGAACGTAGAAACGACATAAAGTTATAAAAATTCTTCCGAGGGCAAAAAGAAGGCACAAAAGAGGACCAACGATGAAGCCAATTTGTAAGTACCTCCTCAATCGTTCCACATCCTTCAAACAGGGTTCATTCATCGCACTGTCGTATACAACTTCAGTTCGCCTGGAAACATCTCGCCAATTATACCACAAAGCAATTTTCTTGTGTGCTTGCATTGGATCCGTAAACGTTTTATTCCTTCTAGCCGCTATAGCAGTGTCCAAAGCTGCGACTAGATCTGCAAAAATTATTCATGAATTCAGTTAATACAAATCTCAACCGTATTCAATTTTTCTCGAAATAAATTTTATAGTAGCCTACCGGTAACAGTAGGTTCTGCTAATTCTATCAGTTCTGAAGGGAGAACCTCTGGAATACCACCGACTTTAGTTGATACCACTTGCAATCCCGAAGCTGCTGCCTCAACAATTGCCATGCAGTAAGCTTCAGTCAATGAGGTATTAAGAAAAATATGTCCTTGAACTAAGAAATCCCGAACTTGAGAGTGTTTTAAGCCCCCGACAAGCTTGATCCGATCGCCAAAACGTTCTCGAACTTCTTCAATTTGCAATCTCTTCGGCCCATCTCCACCAATAATAAAATCAACCTAGCCAAGAATATTTCAAACTTGAGTTATGTGGCATGATTGTGTACAAATTCAAAAATCTCAGGTAACTGCCTTACATCATCATATTTGTTGCAGATAATTGGCATTATTTCAGTCATGAGATCAACCCCCTTTCGATAAACCAGTCTACTCAAAAGTACGACGATTACTATAATCAAATTTATAAATATAAACATTATTTTATTCATTATTATATTTAATAATATTTTATTTATTATCAATTTTATTTCCATTTAAGTTTGCTGTTGCTACTGCGTGGTAACCTCCACTGTAGCTTCTCCACTGACTGACAATTCAATTTTTACTACTTACTCCTATCACTTGGTGGAGGTCTTTCATTAGGAAGAAGAGGTTTGAAAGTTGATGTATCTACAGCATTGGGTATCACATAAACCACATTACTTTTGACTTTCGCCCTTAATACTGTATTGGCTTTCCTACAAATTAAACAATAAAAAATTTAAAAATCGAGTACTAGTACCAGGTACTTGGATGATACCATTCAAAATACCTCAGGAATTATTTACTAACCCAATATTAGAAACACATATAGAATGCGTTACGTCCGCCAGTGAAAGTTCCAAGAAACGATTAGTGATGATTGCACTTGCGTCAGCAAAACCGAACAGAGAATGATCCGTGAAGATAGACTATTTCATTAATTGGAAAAAATAAAACATGATTATTAAGCATAAAAATATCAGCATCCAAGAATTTAATTCGGATACCCACCTTCAAGTTCATTAGTTTGGAGGCAAAAAGGGCATCATGGCCTAATGAAGAGAAAGCGCCGTGGCAATGTACAATACTGATCTTTTCTCTTACTAAAATCTCTCTTAAAATGGGAAGAGTAGCAAATAGAGTAGGGAGTATACTGCCATTGTAGAATACTTGAGCAGGAATATAATAAACCTGGAGAAACACACAAGGCCAGAAATGTTATTTAATACTAATAGTATTGCTATTCATACGCTTGTTTTGTTGCTCTACATTACTTACTTTCAGGCCATTTGTCATCCAACGAACTCCCTTACGATCTTCATATGAATGTGTAATTACCACAACTTTATGGCCCTTTTCAAGTAAGCACTGTGAAAGCTGGTAAATGTGCTCCTCAACTCCACCCATATTTGGGTAAAAGAAGTCAGAGACCATGCTGTAAATAATACATTTAATTTTAATGGTCATTATTAACTGCATTATTAATTCATTTATTGTACAAAAATTAATTGCAATAGTGACGTATTGTTGACTTACCATATATTATGTGGCATGACACGTTGCCCACGGGATAATGGAGGAGCCTTTAATAATTTGGTATATTTATTAATTAGTTATTGTTACAATGCGTTCCTCTAATTAGTAGACTTTTCAACCCGTCCCATTATATCATAAGAAAATGCACAGAAAGGTTTCGGTTTTTAGGTAACAGAAAACTTTCCTCGAAGCAATTTGTCACTATAGGTCAGGCACTGCACTTTTCTTTCCAAGCGCGTAAGTATTTTCTCTTGCTTTCTCAATAAACACCGACGAAAATACTAATAATAACAGGGTGACAGTGCGTATGTACGAGCAAATGTGAAACATGAAAGAGAAAAACTTCGCGGGTACTTCTCACATGGTCAATTGTAGATGACGAGAACTTACATGCATTGTGTATGAAATACTTTCACCGTAGAGCCAGAGTTTCATGTTTGAAGACATTATCAGAATGAGTAACTTTTCCAGCACGTAAATGAAGCACGAAATATATACCGCAATAATAGGCCCCCTTAGGACTGATAAAGTTCAATGTTTGGATGTTATACAGGGATTTAAAATTAAGAATGGTATTTGGTTGGAACTCGATTTTTTCATGTCATCTTGTAAGAGTAACTTTGGTAGCGGTCTTTATTTATACGAATTATTTATATCGTACTTTCCAGCTTCGAAAATGATATGCGGAAAAGGCGTACATAAACTTCAAATAAAGCTAACCTAACATCAACACGAAGGTTCGTCGTTATAAGTTACAATTATTACACACAAATATTATCACGGTTATAAATTAATAAGTTACTTAAATACATAGAAAAGTTTATAAATATTGACAATGGTAAATTGTTCGGGAAAAAGCTTCATGTCTTATGATTAATAATGATGATATGTCACGTCAACAACGGTTCAAACACAACCTTGCACTTTCGCTTCTAGCTGTTTAACTTTAAGCATAACATCTTGTATAAATGGCCTCTCCTTCGGTTCCACCACGAGAATGTAACGAATCAAATCATGAAATCCCTTGGAAATGAAAATATAATTTTATTGTTTGCATAATAAATTGATGGATCAGTTTGAGTTTTTTAGAATCTATATTTTTCTGAAGCTTACATCTGAAAACGGGGAGTCAGCCGGTATGTCCAATCTTCCACTAACCACAGCTAAATTAACGGAGTCCCCACGCTCGTACACAATGTCATAGGGAGATTTGAAGAAACAAAGGGCAAATAATACGCAGCCCAATGACTGTAAAATCAGTTAAATTTCCCCACGTAAGCAATACATTCTTAAAACAAAGTATGCATACCAACTTCGTTCTTGAATCTTTTTCTTGAATTTAAATACAAAATCATGTTTTTTCCAATACCCAAATGTCAGTTCTTTCATCAATCATAGTTTGTGACGGAATATTGAATAGCTCTGGAGCACGATAAGGCATCGAAGATCGCTCCGCTGCAAGTTCCTCTAATTTTCTGGCGTCCACCGCATTAGTTATTTCCACACGTGCTCTAGCAACGGAACCTGCAATCACCACAGAAACTGTTAGATAATTCTCTTGTTACAAAGTATAAAATACTTTAGTAATTATTAACTCACAAACAAATCCATACCTAAGTCCATTAAAACTGGAGAAAAACTATCGGACAACAATATATTAGCAGTTTTAAGGTCCCGATGAGCTAAAGCATGAGGCTGATTATTATGGAAAGCTGCGACAGCATCGCAAATGCCTTGAAAAAGTCGCAAAATTTCCTTCTCCTCAAAATATTTTTTCTGCTTTTCACGCCTTTCCAATTCCCCAGCCAACGTCCCTTTCTGCAAAGCATCAAAACACACCTCCACAATCAAATACCAATATCAAAAACAATTTTATAACAATCCAAAACCTGAGTACTACAGACTGAATCCTACAAATACATAATTAATTCTACATACTACAAAAATATAATCATCATCACATGAAAATATGGAAGCACTATGAGGACTTGGCTTGCAGTATCGCTCAACGGATCCACTTTTCCCCTCAAATCATAGTCAACTAATTCCAAAACATTTGGATGCTGAACAATCCGATGAACTTCAACTTCACTTAAGGCAATTCGTTGATCTTCAGGACTATGACAGATGATCCTTTTCAGCGCAAATTCCTCATGCGTTTTCGTATCCTCAATCAATTCAACTACACTGAAACCTCTGAAAAACATAAACAATCACATTTTTAGACCATCAATATATACAAACGAGCCAAGTTTAACTGATGCATTTTATCAGCGCGTAACTAATTAATTTAAATTCGAAACAAGAAGCTTTATATAAGTACTTGCCGCAATCATAATAATTTTTTTCTTACCCTTGTCCAAGTCTATCTCGAACGTAGAATGATCTCCCATTTATGACAACACGCTCTTTGGCGCATATGCAACCCATTCGTAGAATTAAATTTAACCCTAAACTATTCATTTTTCCCCAAAACCTTTTTTTAAATTAATCCCATATTATGACAGAAAATGTACACATACTGCGGTTTAAAACTTACAATCACTATTAAATACTTTCACACAATCATTAAACAAATACATATATACACACCACAGGGCAGGACTACAGTCTTTACGTCTTTACAGCACAAAAAAGTTCACTTCTGAATTCACAATATCAGAATTAAATATAGGCAGGCAAATAGGCAAAGCCACCCACACTATATATCTGTCCTGGGACTGGGATATAGGCCTATACCACGGGTATATTGGTATATTCTGTATAAAGTAGGGATAGGGAATAGTAGGGATGAAGTGTGGGTGTGGGTCGTGGGTAGGTACTTTATGTATACAAACTTCTGAGTGGATTTTGAAAGCACTCTGTATGTGCTCAGGAGCTTATTTATGTGTCAGCTCCTGTGGGTCTCATGGGACTGTATTCGGAAGAAGTGAATGTTTGAAAACAGATGGTTGGACAGAACTAATGCGGTGTCCCCGTTTAAGACAAGTTCAGGCTTCAACAGGCACATAAAATATCCAGTATCTATGCATGCGTTTTATGTGATGCTGGTCTTTTATGCACGTGCCAATGCACTAAGATTTTATGCTCAAAGGAAAATATTTCTTTTATTTGCTCACCAAAAAATCTGTTGCTTATAAATCAAATATGATGACAATTATTTACGAGGAATAGTCTGCCAGTAATGGGAAATGTGATAGCCTATAATAAATACATATTTGGGATGAGTGTAGACAAAACTGGTAAAATTGTGTAAAAAGGGGGAAATTGCTTTTCCTGGACATAGGCCGGAACTTTTTTAAATGGATTAAAATTTTTAATTTGTGGCAAAAGATGCAATTTCTATATTTTTATGAATTCCCCTATTATGTTTTGCAAGTCTGTTGAAAATTCTGGATTTTTGCTATGTTGGACAATTTTTCCTGTCGTAATGATTTCGGACTTCTGGGGATCTGGAAATTGAATTGAAAGGACGGATTCAATGACCATTGTTTGCAACTTGAGCGACTTTTAGATACAAATTCCGAGAATCGGCAAGGTGTTAGCCAAAATATTCATAAAAGTCCAGAGGGATCTACGGCATCAAGTATATTGGAGTTACGTTAGGAGTGGCGCTATAAAGGCCTATTAATGTTCCATATTACTGTTAATTATATTTAATTAATTAATATACAATATGTTAGGACTACAATGACATGTACTTGAAGTTGTAGGAGTCAACAAGGACTTTATTGATAACTCGTACATATTTTTTTAATCGAAACATTTGTTGGAAATGTTTGAACTTCTTTTTGGCTGGCAGAAAATGGTCGACGTAATTTATATTGTAAAACTCTAAAGCTGGTTTCACATAGGTTTTTTCTCAGCGATTCGCTCAGCGACGGGACTTTTAAAAACAAGTACAGGCGTGTCCATGACAAGTCGGAATGAAAATTTTTGAAGAAAAATACTTTTATTTCACATTAGCTCTCGTTTTTAGCCAGTTTCGAGAGTGAATGATAAATACGACAGGGATTTCGAGATGAAGTCGCTTAGCGACTGCGACTAATTCGGGCTATGCGAAACCAGCTTAACACTATAGTTATTTTTTAGTTACATTTTATTAATTCTACTAAAATAATTCTTAATTCCGTTGGAGGGCGACACAAGGCTACCCTTTTCTTGGTGAGATTTCCTTTTTAAGTAATATTTCGTAAGAGGCAGTATGTATTTTGTCATTTTTCTATTTACATTTGAATTTTGACTGCGATTTCCAATTTCTAACCATGCATGATCGGTGGTGCAGACTGCAAAAATCAATTACTATCAACTTTCAACGATTTCAACGGAATGCATTTTCTCAGGTTCTGCCGCCCGGAATTTTCCACAGGAATTCTGTGTCGAACATTTTTCTATAGTAGAAATTTACAAATAGATTTTCTGAAACCACTGAAGTCTTGAAAAAGTTACTAACTGATAAAAATTTTAAAATCATGTTTGACTAGCATAATTTGTTTTGGAAGCGTACGAAAATACCTCCTTCATAAATAGCTGCAACCAAATCAGTGTGAGATGTTGAAAACAATATTCGAAAAATGTTGAAAATTTCCTTCTTTTCGAGCAAAGCCGAAGAAAACCGATTTAATTTTAAGGAAATTAACAAACGTTAATCATTTCACATACATCCACTGCTGTTTGTTTCATTTTTTACTCGATCGTGCACGAGCACTTGAACAATCGCAGATTTAAACATTAATTCAAAGCATATGAAAGCTGCACAGTAATTGTAATGAATATAAAGAGGTTGACATGGGCAACAAAGATAATAACAGCTGAAGACACGTCATATGTTTCCGAAACCTTTTGTGTGCTATGAATAAAATACAAGGAAAAGAGCGCATCCCCAATAATCGCTGAAACAAATAGCAAGGCTGGAAATGTTTCCCGTACAATCACTGCCAAAACTCCGACAACGAGTAAAATAATTAATATAATAATTAAATTAACATTATAAAGCGTGTAATCAATGCTGGTTTTGAATGAATAAATCGTCAAGACCAAAGACAGGAGAATCGTTACTCCAGTTGATACCAGTAAGATGTTCGGTCTGCAAATTATTAAAGAAAACATTAAAGCATCAAATCTCAATTTCCGTATAAGCATAAAATTTTACATGAAATAAAATTCCATAAATAATTATTGTTGATTCTGAAGCATTACTTACTCAAAAATCGTACACAAAGAAGCAACGAACAAACCTTCCGCGACTGTATAAAAGACGAAGCCCATAAAATTTAAAAAGATCCATTGGAAATGGCGGCAGCAGAAATGGAATGAGTATGTCAAAATGGCTATGGCTCCAAAAATGATAATGAAGTATTGATGGCTTTTTATCCAGCTATTTACATCACTGTTTCCCACAAATAATAGCACGAAGCTTGCAACGTTGAGGAGTTGGAGGAAAACTACGGTGTACACTTTTCTAAAATACCAAAATAAAACAATGCTTCAGTTCTTTCTGACTCATTACTTGGTTCAATAAAGACTGAAAAAAAGAATGCCAGCACCGAAACAGTTATTGTGTGAAGATATTTTTGGTTACAATTTTTTGACAACAATTTTTCATTGGTCAACATGTTTAGAGTTTAGAAAATATTTGGTAGGAAAATTTTGGCTCGGATATTATTCTAAATATCTACACCCGTACTTCTGGTCACATAGCCGCAGGTTCCTATGAGCATGCGCATTTGTTTATTTATAACGCATAATCTGGCTATTAATCTACAGATAAAATGCTTACCTGATAAAGTTAGCGTGGTTGTATTTATTTTGAAAATCTTTTAGTTTTTGAAAGTCATCAGAAGTAATGGAGTCGGGATTAGGCTTTGCAAATTCCGTCCTTTCAGAATTCTTCTCAACGTTTACCTTTGTTTCCTTAATTCTATCATACGGGACTTCAGCAGCCTCGGCCATTTTCATAACCTCGAGCTATAATTTTGCTGTGAAAAATATAACGTTCAATTTTCACGGGTGATTATAATTTACATATTATTCACGCATATAATTCTCACTCAAGTCATTTAATTAGCAAGACCATATTAATAGATGTGTACGTGCAATTATAAAAAGATGATAACACAGATCATTTCATATTTACTATGTCAATCCCATGTGAACACAAATATTATTAACGTCGTTAGACAAAATCTATTAGCTGTTTTTGTTCCCCGCAATTCCTTCACGCCAATTCATTTGGCCTAAGTATGTACCAATAATATTTCCTATATAGTTATCATTATTGCGATATTAAAGGTGCTATCCACACTTTCTAAATTATTATTTATTCCTCCAGCAATTCTTTTCACTCTTTCGTTCATATGTTTTTTCTCTGATAATGCGCAATAGAATTAATAAAAAAAATATACAGTTTGAAAGCATTACGTGCAAGTAAGTAGCTCCTGGAACAAAATAAAGTTGATATTTGAAGAACTTTGTAAAGTCTATTATTTGTGGTTATAAAAGTAAAAGGAAGAATATTGAATGTCTCAGGGAAATTCACTTTCATAAAAAGAAATTCTTTATGACCAGACTCTGTTCAGTAGCATTTATAAAGTTTGTCACTGCACGCTTCACTCTGAATAAAATCATATTTGGATCTCGTTCTAATATCAGCATACTCAGAATAGTACTCAATCACCTTTTGCAATGGAAGCTGATTCTTCATCGGTGAATAATATAGTTAAAGTATTATGGAAATTGAAGGAAATATCAAAACAAGCCCCGAGATTGTTCTAGCAAAAGTTTTTATATCATTCCCCTACTTAATAGACTATAAATGTAAATAGAAGAGGAAAAAGAAGTTGATCTGTTAAAATAGATTTAAAAGCGAGGGGTTTCGAATGTATTTGTTTGCACGCTTATAATACTTTTCATGGAAAAAACATTTATGTTTGAAGGTGTAAGTGTGTACAGTCGAACAAACAAAAAGTCACACGATGTTTATTGAAATAGAGGATACAGAGAAGCTTGAATCCAGCTGATGTTTTTATACACGTCTGGTCTAAATCCATGATAATTTCCTACTAACAGCCTCAGACCAGCTGTAAAGTAAATTTAAATAACACATTGCCATTTTACCTCACACACTTATACCTCACAACTTTCAAGCTGGAGTGAAGGATGTAATTATTCGAAAGTCTGCTTCAAATGTTGAGAATAATCATCAAAGTAGTAGTAATGAGTCATGTATGTGGTGCAATAATGATTATGGCAACAAAGTTAAGTCTCCCGTATAGAGGGAAGATGACAGGTAATGGAATGCACATCCACGTTGTATGTACACACTTTTATCCCTGACTTAAGCTTAACAGTTAATTTTATTCCTTGCCAATAAAATATATTCCTTCTAAGGATCATGTAACTTTCTGATGTGGAGAATGGGATCAAAGATGATTGACACATTTATACCTACAGCGTGATAATTTCAAGTAAAAGTCGTGGGTAAGTATAAGAAGAAGAAAAATAAATCATCACCTACCTTCATGAAACTCCAGTTCCCCCGTATAGTTGAACGTGGACAGGTCTTGATGAGCTTCCTTTTAACAATTGGGCTAACGTGAAACAATAAAAATGTTGAGCTTATTGACACCACCGTTAAATTTAATTCTGGTCTGGAATCAAATGTGTAATTTTATAATTATTTGCTGAACCTTTGCAATTTAATCAGTCCAATAAAGGCTAAAATATTATTTGAATTTCTATGTCCCCATAATGTCTCAACTGTGTTTTGCAAGTAAGGTTCAACTAAAAATGATAATGAATGTTAAAGGAGACGGAGGAGAGCAAAATGAAATAACCTTGTAAATATTTAGAAATTTCATTTCTCGATATTACTTACAGTTACGGTCTCTATATACTTTATGAAGTACCTGAATTTCATATATTAAGTTATAATTTTCACAAGAAACTCCTCATCCATAAAAGTTTCAGAGGTGTTGGAGATCCGCGAACACAAGTATATTATACACTGGTGGCAAATATTTACACAGCTTGCCAAGGATGCTATAAATTCAAGGTATCAGTTAGCACAATGCAACATCATTACATATTTATATATTTGTTGACGTCACTTGTCAACTTGGCATCTTCATAGCTAATGGCATATATCCGTCAGTTTTTATACCAACATTAAGGTGAAAATTGTAATGTGATTCCAAATTTTTAATAGTGAGTTTTAAAAACAAAGTCAAAATAAGGATTTAGTTCTGGAAAAATTCGGACACTGCATGACGGAACTGGAGGTTTGTATAATTTTAGGTTAAGCTTATACTTAGAGCATCTGTACTTATTGCAAGTTGTTGTTATTCTGTGTCGTAATATATTGTGCTGTTGAACCTAGAGAATATGTTTTGCTCACGAGAGTTGTGGATTATCTCTGAAGATTTAGAAATTGTGGAGAGTGATTTTATAATAAGTGTATCTATAATAGACACGCGTTCGAAATACAACTGTTGATGTAGGCATAAGATATATGAGTGATTTGTACCAGGATTTGCATTTTTAACAAATGTAATTAAATGTTTGCATTTCTATTTTTAGTGACCATTGAGTTTCTTCCATGTTCCATTTAAACTGAAGTTATTTACTACGTGGAATAGTGGAGTGGAGTAAGTTAAACTGGAAAAGTTAGGCATTCATGGAAAGTAGTATTTATCAGTCCAAGTGGGTTGTTCACTGGAACTTTTTTCCCTGCTCCAGAAAACGACTGGTAGCTGACGATTTTGTGGGGTTTGTAGCTACAGTCTAGTTCCCCAGCAGAATCCAGGGGGTCAGCGTCCAAATTGGAAACTTGGCTTGTCCAAATCTTTACTGAACAGCACTTTACCTTTTAAGAGGTACTTTCTCGTGAAACATTTTCCGCCAAGTAAATTTCTTGGTTTACAAGAACATTAGATCGTACTATCAAATTATTCAGGTCGATGAACTCAGTATAACACAAACTAATCTCATACACCCGTCTTTTGAAAAACCCAATAATAATTTCCTACGAAATTAGTTATAACTAATTAATTAACTATGATACTAGCTACGTAATCTTAAGATTGTGGAGTCGAATGTAGGTTAGGTGCCTAACAAACAAATCTATTTAGGTAAATTATTTAAGTAGATCAGGTTTAGACGATAAATAACCAACAAGCGCGAAGCTTGTGCGTGAATGGGATGGAAAAAACATTGATAAATCACCCACGAACGATTGGACCGGTCGTATAAGAATATATACTACGATAAGTATAACGACTTTACATTTTGACATGAAGCACTCGTGTTTTTCAAAGAGAATATTTGTTGAGTACTCGGGATGAGTACTCGGGATGACGGGAGGAGTACTCAGTACTCGGGATGACGGGATGAGTACTCGGGTTGACGGGATGAGTACTCGGGATGACGGGATGAGTACTCGGGATGACGGGATCATCACTCGGGATTACTGTATGAGTACGTGGAGTACCCAGCCCGTGGTCCCGAGTACTGAGTACTCAACCCCTCGTCCCATCATCCCGAGTACTCATCCCGTATTTTAGTCACGCATCCCGTCATCCCGTGTTTTAGTTTGACCCAACTTGCTTTACTATATTCATAAATGTAAATGTTACAAGTATATGATAAAGCACGGATGATATGAAAATGCAGACAACAGTAGTGAAGGGCATAAATAGAACAATGAGGTGAATGGGAAAAAACGGTGAAGTAAAATCTCAGCGTGAGACAATTACGTGAGTACCATGTCCAATAAATTACTGGACGAACTTTTAGGTGTCGGAGTTAGTAAATAAATAGTCAAGTTTGCAAATGGCCAGTCAAGCCTTATGCCACTTTAGTCTCACTGGACAGTGAATTTTTTTTTGGGTGGGTGGAATTTTATGTACCTTCAACGGCCAAAATCGACCTCGCCAGTCGTTTTTTTGGGCAGGAAATAAAAGTTCCAGTGAAGAACCCACTTAGATTGATAAATAGTAATGGAAAGTGCCATTTGTTACAAAATAGATGTTAAGGAATATTATCTCCTACCAGCGTGTACCCGATGTGGTCACGCAAACATCTAATGATGAAGTTTCATTTTAATGAGACACGGGTTCAAGGAATGATTTTTAATTTTATGTCTACAGCATATACCATCCGTAAGATTCCTTAAATCCATCCTGGAGTCTGCAAATTGACCGGTATCCTCAAAGGAGTCAAATTTTGAAGAGAAGAAGATTGAAAAGATTTTTTTGTCAATAATTTTATTGAGGGTTAAGTTGGGAGCTACCATAATCTCACGAGTAGAGCAAAAGATTTGAACTTAAACTTTTCAAAGTTGACGTTATTGAATCCTGGGATGCTTACCGTGATTCCGACAAGTAAAATTGACGACAAAGCGATAATATAGGAAAATTATTACGATTTATAAGAAAGTGATTAAAAATATACTAAGGAATAATTATGACATTTATTTGTTGTATCCAAGTAATATATTATTAACAAAATACATAATCTTCGCTTAGCCTAATTTACCATTCAAAATTAATTTTGAATTAAAATCTTGTATTATTTAACATGCATTATTTTTTCCATTCATTCATATCCTCAACTATTATAGATCTAAAACTCAGTATCTTTCTCACTCAAAATTAAAAATACAGAGTCAAAGACGAATTTGACTGCAAAGTATCAGAATTATGATTTCTACCATTTTGCATATTACTGGATCGGTACGTTTCCACGGGGGTTACACTTGTTTCAGGATCAACTTCAAAGCCATTCTGGTTAGTACTGATGTAGCCTTGACTTGCTCCACCATTTATGCGAACATTCCCATTTCTAATGGTCCCATCAGGTGTGATTTTTTGCAATAATTTGGGTGACCATGTCACATTTTTGGCCCTCATAGTTCCATTGGCTACGGAAAGTGATAAATTAACAGGATCCACGGGGGTCAAGCTATTTCTTTGCAAAATATGGTTATTCGTTGCAGTTGATAAAATTGGGGAGGTGATATTCATACTCATATTTCGTATTTTATTGGATCTTCTCAACGTACTTGGTTGTCCCGGTGGTGCTACACCAAGCTTATGAATTGCCAATGGATTACTCATATTTCTCTCAAGAACCCTCTTCTGAAAATTCTCCGATTGAATCTTCCTCCTTTTCCTGACAAAAAAATCTCTCTCATTTACACAATTCAGAGTAATCTAAATCCATATGTAATAAAAAATCATTATATATTGTTCAAGTGCCACAAGATCCATACCGACAATATCCAAAGTACAGAGCAATGCCGACAATAAGTGAAAAAGCGACTAATCCAAGGGCAGCTATAAGAACAACTTTCATATCAATGTCACCAGCGAGGAAATCCCCTGTTGAAGAGTCAGTTAGTCTGACAATGACAGGAACAAATGCCTCCCGAGGAGGATCCCCTGAGTCCTTAGCTACAACTAAGAACATCATTTCTCTTTTTAGTAGCGTCCTGTTCTTAGCAAATAGCCGTCCATGGCTGTCAACATGTATTAAATCTGTGTTCTGAATTTCCAAGTTGATTTTATCGCCAACATCCCCATCTGCGACGGCTATCTGTCCCAAAGGCATTCCTTTTGACATGGTATCTGAAGTAATGTTGAATTCATACAATGACTGGTGAAATCTAGGGCTCCAGTCATTGATATTTATCACATTCAGCTTCACTATCGTTGATGCATTCTATATTTTTAAAAAAAATCATACATAATTTCCTTTTAAACCACATTGGGAAAAAAATCCTGTCAATTTCATTTATTACTTGGTAGCCATCCGTAACCCAAACTGCAATGGTGTGGCTGGTACTCTTTTCATAGTCAAGAGGTTTACGAAGTTGTAACTGTCCCATTGGGCCTATTTTAAAAAGTCCTTGTGTATCTCCCTCAATAGCAAATCTTAAATTCTTATCAGCAGGCCGAGATGTTAGCACCGTCGTTAAGAACGTTCCAGATGGAGAATTTTCCGAAACATTAACTATAAATTCTGGTTGGGCGAAATGAAGGGGCGCATTATGATTTCCTTTCTTCCCAATATTTAACGTCGACAAGGCATAACGGTCTGGATTGTCCACCTGCTCCGCCTAAAAATCAAATAATGTTAAAATCATAATAATAACTTCACTACACAAATGATTACTCATTTCAAACTCTAGCTTTTATCCTTCACATGAGGGAAATACAAGTATTTTTAAACATACAAAAATTATTCAAACATATCCAACAGCATGTTGATTCCCATACCTGTCAACTTACATGACTTTTCTGTATTCTTTTGACTAAAATGTATTTTTTTTATTTCGTAAGCGCCTCACAACTTTAACAATTATTACAAAGAATGGGCATGCACCACTAACCGAAATAGTCAAAAGAAAAAAGTCTCAGTCTGTAACTCCACACTTTTCACAGTTGAATAATAATTTCGCCGCTTCTCGGCTTCTTCTCTATACATATATAGTTTACTCATCGCCTGGCTAAGAACAATTTCTTTAGTATATTTCTCTAAGGATATAAAGTACAATCAAAACTTGATAAATAAAACAGAGGCTAATAATAGAAACTTACTTTCAGGACTAGAGTAACGTGTTGGTTAAATTGATCTTCAGGTATGTCACGAACAAGCGTGATTCTTCCACTGGATGGATCCATTTGTAAATACTGATTCTCCGGGCGCTCTATTCACATTCAAGTATATAAAGTATCAAACAAAAGTCAGAATGAACATTATATTACATCCTTGCAACATATTTAATTCAATCCGACGGACGGTCTTTCATTAGCACTAAAACACATGAGGCTTTGGAATAAAAATAAATCCCATTGTTTTTATTAATTAGCACATGCATGTAGCTGAACTTGAGCAAGCCTGATGAAAGCCTTAACCAAATCAATTGGTCACTCATTCATAACCATTTAAAAATGCATTTATTCCCCCACTTTTCTTATTATCTTCAAGTCAGGCTCACATTTATGCTGTACTACTATATCATACAATATACTGAAAAAAAAAACATAGAGAATAAAATTGAAATTTTTAGTACGATTCTATTTCATATAGCTTCTACTACTGTGCACGTAGCCTTAAAACATGTGCCATGTATTTTTACTTACAATATATATGGAATTGAATAATAAGAATAGACAGCATTTAGATTCAAAGAAGATGAGTTAAAATGTAACAAAAGCATATTTATGTTGAGGAAGAATAAAAGGAGCAGAAGGGGAAACAATTGAAACAGTGACTGCACAAAAAGTCATGGAGGCATAGCATTACAATCATGATTTACGGATAAAAAATTGCCATAGGTTTCATGCCTCGCAGGTACTTTTTAGTTCGAGCTTCTATATCTTAACTATATACTTATACCCAATGCATTTTTCAACTTAAGAAGTGCTGAAGTAGCGATTGCTTCAGACTCTTTATAAACATAACAACAAACCCTGAACGTCCACAGACGTTCAGTATTACTTACGAGTATATAGAAAAACAAGAGGAACAGCACATTATTTCTATATAACCAACCCAAGACTATAAAGTCTCAAATTATTTAGGAATGATGTCTAGGAAGGAAACCAAGTAGGCAAACAAGCAAGTGTACCGAGACCAAGAAAGAGGAAAAGGAAGAAGTAACAAAAAAAAATGCATTTGAAAAATTCAAGCAAATCCCCATTGTAAATGTAATGTGCACAACAAAAACGGATGGATTTCACTTGCTGTCTCTAAAAAAATATTATCATAAATTTATATCCTCGTACATATTCGGTCCTTTATCATTTAAAATCATCTCCAGGATTCAATGGAATATGGGAATTGAAGTGCAAAATTGTCCCTATATGGTTGTTATTAAATGTATGCCTACCATGTAATTCCATTACCAGCAGAAAAATTCCTACACGCTTAAAATCCACATCTCATTCCATGTCATTTAATTGTAATGGGTTTACTATAATGTATATTTCTGAGCCAATGGTAAATATACATGTGATAGGTTACTTACAGTAAAAAATACTTAAACACCAGATAGTGATGGGGATGGGAATACTTTCTCAAAATCTATAGTTCGCTTACTCAAAGCAAGGCATTAGAATAAAATGATGTAAAAAGGAAATGCAAAGTTTGTAACCAAAAGTGTATACCTCAATCCGTAACAATAACTATTTTGTAGTGGATGAGTAATAATAAGGCTCTCCTTTCCTTTGATTCTCACAAAGGCATCACTTTTCAACTTGTTTTTTGTTACTTGGATTTCATTCTTTCTCTCTGTGTTAACAATAATTCACACTACAATCCCCATGAAATACATGCTTTCATTCATTCCTCCTTTTCGTCCAAATTCTATTCCTATAGAAAAATACTTACTATAGCCCTACACTTGGTGAATATATCTTACACAATTTAATCGAACTCTGGATTCATTTATGAGACCGTAACAATAACACTTGTTGCGTTCTCTTGAGGCAACAAAGGCTCACAAATTGAAGGGATTTAAGTGTGCGTCTGATCAGCATTTAGCAATTGAATGGAGGTGGTAAAATTTTACAATGCTCTGCTGTAATAGAGCATATAATTATAAAGAGTAAATTAGTAAAACATTTCTAGTCTAAATAGCTTGAAAAATTAAATTCAACTCAAAGTAATTAGCAGAGTAAGAGTTGAAGTCATCCAAGTATGTAAAAAGCAAAGAGTATGGAACAATCTTTTCTCTCTGTATAGTTCCAAAAGCCAGGAAATTATTACTGTAAATAATAATTTCTACTTGCGTAATATAAAAAAAGTTACACTTACTTTCAGGCATGGAATACTGAATTGGTGCATTGATGCCAGTATCTTGATCAAAGGCGGAGATTGCGGATGGTTCAATCTCAAGAGTCATTCCAGCTTTAGCAAAGGCTGGTAAAACGGCGGAATATGCCAAGAACTCAAACTTGGGATTTAAATTATCCGAATCGATCACCTATACAAAAAATAAAAAGGAAAAAGACAAAAGTAGTTCGAATCGCTCAATTAAGCCAAGGAAAAAGGAATCAGATTCCTTGCTCTCTTTCCTATTACTTTACTTTGCCCCTTGCCCCACAAACTATATATTTGAATTCATTCTCATGTGAATTTTCTTCCTCAAAGGGCTACATATTTACTGTAGGATTAAAGTATGAAAGTATTTTATTAGGGAAATGTATGTATGCACATGTAGAATATTTATAACAATAATATATCTATATATACTTATATTATATTATATACCTGAACACGAAGATTTGTATCGGTGTAGAGAGGAGGAGTTCCTTGATCCTTAACTCTCAGAGTGACGTTAAATGTTGGCATCGACTCATAATCTAACGGACGGCTGAGAATCAATCGACCTTCCAATCCTCCACCAGCGAACGCTACCAAATTCTGAGAAAACAAAAGAAATCCGTAGGGTTAAAACTTTATATGTATGTGATCCACACACTTCGTTAGTGACAGTCATTAAAATCTGGTAGTCAATGAGCAAGTGAAAATCACTTGAAAATCCTAGGGAAAAAAACTTTTCCTCTATATACTCCTCCTGCCAAAGATTTTTAGACTTAAGATATTACCCTAAAACCGTAACAGCCATTGTCTTACGTGCTTTGGATCCTCTCCTCTTCTGTCAAAGTTGTCGATGGTTAAAAAAAATTCTAATGGAAGATTAATGCCATAATTCTACCAACTCATGCCGATACTTAAAGTGCGGTCTCCACAAAAGACACTCAGCTCAACTCATTTGTCTATGTACATATTTAAAATTTGACCAATAAAATATCTACCATTGTTCTTTAGGAAAAAAACCCTCCTTCAGCTTCTACTACATAGGATTATAATGATACAGGAAATTCTTGGATTTTTTACAATTGATCTGCTGCTACTACAAATTTTAAATATTGTTTCCTTAATCCTCCTGGGCTTAAATTAACACTCGAATTTTATGGATTGCCGGATACTATTCTTAATAATTGTAAATGTATCATGGGTTTTTCTCTTCCATTGATTTCTTTTTAAATGTGTTTTTCTGTACGGACAGTGTGTCCCAGAAAAAAAGAGTGAGTCCTGCAACTGTGAAAGTCCAGAGTGGAGATAAAATGAGAGGTTGGCAAAAGGAACATTTATTTAAGACAAATCTGATATTCACGAAGTGCAGAATATTCTAGCTCATTTGTCCAACTGTTGTGGTTTCACACAAGTCTGCCTTTATGGACTTAAATATATACAAAGTATCTCCTCATACAGTAAAAATACTGTACATATAACTGAATAAGAATTTTCAAATTAGGAATGTGTAGCAGTAAATTACAATATGTATTGTTCATGTCATGTATCATTATTTTATATCACAGTGATTGCAAATCTCTACTCAAGCTTTTACAGGATAAGCTTCAAAGTATGTATGAATCCTTATTCCTTATAAAGTTTCCGGTCTCTGTGGGGGCAATAGGATTTAAATCAATGGTAATAAAAAAAATTAAATGGTCTTGTACTTGTACTAGAGGCGGTTTTCTCTCAACCTAACCGAATACTTTGTGAAAGCTTGTGCGTGGGTCAGGATTTAATATATAAGTCAATTGCTCTTTCTTAACTATACTCACATTTTTGGCCATATTCTGCGTTCTGCGGTACTCACTCTAGTTTAAACGACCCTCTTTAAAATTCACAAGTTCAACGGGATTTTTTCCCTACTACTGCTTTTTTTCATACGGCATCACATCTTCTATTCTATCTATATACTTTAATTTGCATTTTCTGAAGAATTGTTGTTGTTGCTTTAGATAAGCACCTCAGGTGTCTCCTTGGATTTCCCTTGACAATGCGTAATGAATCTTGTCACCATGGCAGTTACACTGATTGCTCTAAGCTTTGTGGCTTTAATGCCTTTGTCACTCACACACTTCTTCTTCTCCTACAGCAACCGATACTACTTCTACATGCCTCTCTTTAACATTCTTCCCTTTTATTTCACTTATATGCATCTATTCGAAACAAAATTTTTTTCCTCTCAATATTCCTCAATGTGATGAACAGTTTTTAACGGTTTTCAAAGCATTTTCCCCATTAAGACAAATTTGTGAAAAATAATAATTTATTTCATTTCTCTTCAAACTCTGAATAAGGCGATCTTAAAATGACGTTACTCTTTACAGATGCCGTTTATCGAGAAATTTACAATAATATTACGAAGAAGAGAATACATAATAAGGGATAGTAGAGTGGCAAAAAATTAAACTACGTTTGTTAGTTAGAGTTTTTCCCTTGTGTCTTTCCGCGAGTGAGGAATTCCGATCAGAAGTACAAAACATTGCAACTTCCGAATGCGAATGGGATAAAACTGTCAATAACCTACAGTACTTTTTGAAACAATAAGTTAACTCTTTGGATTCTAAGAGTGCGGATGATGTAATGTGTAATAAAAAACCACGTACTTACATACATCCACGTAAAACGTATGGCTCTGACTATTATGTAATTATTATACATTCCAGGAGAAAAAGATAAGCTGCACTGTGAAAAAAAAATCTTCCATTAAATAACAGGAGAAGCCAAATAGCCGGTATTTAGGAGTAATTGTCTGGCAATGGGTAACCTTGCTCTCGCATATAGAAGACACGATGGTTTTAAAAAGGGAGTGTGAGAGTGGAGTTTTGGGGGAAAAGGGACAAATTGAGATATGTACCATGGAATGACCTCGCAATCTTTCCATCGTTAAAGTTGTCAGTAAAGTCTTATGATTATTCAGTTTCATCGTCTTCAGTGGTCATCGTAATTATTATAATCACAGAGGGAATCTGCACAATTTGACGAGCATACTACAATGAAATAGCCATAGTGTTCACAAAGTCTTCCACGATGGGGTAGCTAAATAATCTCTAATGTGGGCAATCTAACTTGATCGTATCACGATGAGCTAAATGTCTCTGCTAGAGTTTTTTCTCCCAATCCTATATGACTTGATCAAACAAGTGCCTTTTTTGAGACTCTTTCCACATCCTATTACTCCCTACATGATATACTCTATAACGATTATTGCATATTGCCATCTATGCGTGAGCTATTTCGCAGGTATTGATCAAGTAAGGAATTAGTAAGTATTGCATACTACACCAACAACTGTAATTCCCATCAGAGGTGAAGTAAAAGTAAGAAAAGTTAAATCTAGTAAAAGTATTTCCATACCTCCGCATTTACAATACTCATGATCCCATAAAATACAACGAATTTATTAAATTTATATTGAATGTTCAATTTTTAAAAAAATTAGTCACATTACTGTTGAAAGGGAACGTAGTGGAATGTTAATGGTAGTTACTCAAATCTTATATCCAATGACTGTCAAATACTTACATGGAATTAATCATTGAATGATTATATGATTGAATGACAAAAAAAATCAAAATTCACTTACTGATGGCTTCCCTTGCGAATCTAATGCAGAGAAGGTAAGTGTTGAATGAGGCCCAGGTTGATCCATGTCTGTAATAATTTGATGAAGTAAGAAAATTTAACATTGCGAAAAAGAATTCTTCACGTGTGTGTGTGTGTGTGTGTAAGATAATATATTAGTGCATGCTCTTATCATGTACCCAGCAGGTAGCTCCATAATTCCATCTACCCCCATGCCCATCACACTACCAATGCCATAGAATTATTTTTGAATTCTAGGAAAATTCTTTTTTGATTTTAACATAACGCTATATAACACTAGTACAAAATTATTTTCATTATGTAAATTTAACAGAGAACTTACCTATGGCTTTAAAACCTGTGAGAATGGAAGTTGCAGGAAGTGTTTGTTCCGAGACGTTGACAACAGAAGGTGGATTTATCCATCTGGGAACATTATCATTGACGTCGATCACCCTGACAGTTATAGGGATTTGGATACTCTATAAAGAATCAAAGGAAATAAAGGCATTATTTGTATTATCAAGTACTAGTTTCTTGTTTGATGATTCTAAACTGTTCTTAATCTCTTTACTTGTGGAATCACATCCATATTGTCCGACTTTTAAAAATCTTAGAAGAAATTACAAGAATTATTTTGCATGCGTTAATTTTGACACGACATGTTCCATCATGTCGTGCAATAATGCCCCAAATTCATCACTTCATAATGCTCATTTTGTATATACCAGAGCACTACTATATAGCACTACTGTGAGCAATTATTCACCATGTTTTAGAATAATGCTCACTTTGACAATTGACACAAAAAGTCATCAAAACGTGTCCAAGCTACTGTTGTTGGTCAGTAGCTCAGAGATAATGCTTGTAAATAAGCTACATACAAAAATATTTATATATATTTACATCCCACAGGTGCTCCGTCAGAACCAGGGAAAAAAAGCATATTTACATTAGCCATGTAGAGCTTTCGCTATACATACTGACAATGAGAGGCATAAAGTACATGATGTTTTTATACAAACATTGGATGACTAGTTGCCTGACTGAAAGGTTTAAAATTCTCTGGCACTCTTTTTTTCTTCCACTACCACTCTTCCCGCCTTCCTTTATATATAAATACATATACCTATACATTTCCCCTTAAAATGTTCCTCCACATAACGCCTGTAGAGCAGCCGGGGTAAGTAAACCATGAAGTGAGTCCAAGCTTGTACTGCACATCTTAATTACAAGTGACATCGTGGAACGATGCTAGTGTAACGTACCCGTGAAAAAAAGCTTTAATTTACAAAAATGCATAAACAAAAACTTGAACTCATGTGAATCTTTGAAGGGATTTCAGCCCTGTAACTTACTGTTCTATTTCTACATTTTTAAATCTCTTGGTATCTTCTCTCTTATATACCTTTAAGTAAGTATTGTATGTATACATAGGGGAAAAAACTGAATTCTAGTCAAACCCCAGTCGTTCACATGTCAAGGCGTCAAAGGGAATGGGTTAGGAAGAAAAAGTAAGATAAAAAATGTGCATGTGCTTGGAGCCGTACTACAAAACAAGAACTGAGGACTTTAAAATATACGAGAAAAAAATAACAAGAGAGTAAAAAGAAATATCAAGTGAGGTGTAAGTAAAGTAAAAGAGAGAGAGAGAGAGAGAGATAATTACGGGAAAATTTCTTTCACAAACATGAAATAAAAATTCCCTCTTGAACATGTTCTCCCTTGTCAATATAAACATTAAATGGGTTTTACTTAAACCATCACGTACGTCCGCTATCTTAGATCCTTATGTAGTTCCTCCACTCTCTTAACTACGGTCCAATTAATTCTGCCAGCGGAATTAGAATGGAATTAGTGTTAATTAACATATGAGGGAATACCTGTAGATATACACACGTGCAAGAACTGTTGAGTGTAGTTCCTTGTTTTTTAAATTGTGCATGCTAAAACTGTTCTTTTTATCTCATTGTATCAACATTAACTTTGCATGCTAAGAGAGAATTTCTTTGTACAGTAGTATTTGCTATAAGAATAAAAAAAATAGTAGTAGTAAGTATAGGAGACGTGGAAAAAAAGGAAACTTACAGGTTCATTATGATGTCGTTTGTCACAGAGAATAGTGAATGTGACGGTAGAAGGACCCTCGACGCCTTCCTTGTCAAGTTTTCTGGTCAATGTGAGATTTTTAGTACCGGACTCGATCCGGACAGGTGCCGTTGATTCGCGTAAACTTAGAATTATGTCGCGTGTCACATCGCCTTGAATCTCCAATGAACCTATTGATAAAACGTTAACAGTCCTTGTGATTACTCAGTCGTATTAATTCTTTTATATACCATTTCCACATACTCACACTTCATTCGTCATTCCATTACATATGTATAATACATGGAGGGAACAACGGATGGGATAGCTCCACATGTAAAGCACAGATTCTTATATGATCATAGGATTTCAGAATATATACGTTCCATCTATTAAAGGATTAACTCTTTCCATTGCATTGTAATACAAACTCCAAACCTTAAAAAAAATTCCCTATCAACCTTTTCCCTCTTCTCAATGTTTTTGTTTGAGAAAAATCATGAGGATTACGCATAATTTAGTCAAGTGAATCACGATTTCTGTAAAAGGGCATTTCAATAAAACCTCTTACCCTTGACTGGCCGATCAAGTGAAGTGTAGGTAATTGGATTGGACTTATCTGCATAAGATCATGGATCTTATTACAAAATCATATTAACTTTACTTGAAATAATATTCAACCAAAAATTTCAG
Source organism: Spatulosminthurus flaviceps (assembly GCA_034693705.1). Classification (NCBI taxonomy): domain Eukaryota; kingdom Metazoa; phylum Arthropoda; class Collembola; order Symphypleona; family Sminthuridae; genus Spatulosminthurus; species Spatulosminthurus flaviceps. The sequence goes on along the minus strand of JAQFXU010000380.1, from coordinate 26,244 downwards.
GATAAATAATATAAAAATGTTTAAAAATAATATTTTAATCCCTCTACAATGCCATACACATCAAGTATAATTCGAGGTTAAATTATTATTTATTAAAAAATGTGCAAGAATAATTAGAATGTTTTTGATAATAATAATAATCCCATATAATAAAGTGAATAAATCCTTAAGGCAAGTATACTTTTTAACGTAGGCATTGAAATACAAATGAAATTCACTTTCGTTAACTCAACTTCATTCAATGACGATATAGGACAAAAATTTAGAAGAGAAATGGAAAAATCAAAAAGTTTCAATGAAAGTAGTAGATTTTATTGTCAAATCTCATCCTTAAGTCATCGTAATATTTTTTCTTAGCATGAAGCTTCTCAACGGGGAAACATTCATTAATTTTTACAAGTTTTTCAAACAAGCTTTAAGGTAAAATAAGATGAGTTAGCACAAGTGTGGAGTTTTATATGTATTTCGCCTCAAGATTATTCTGTGTCCATTTAATAAAATATATTTGGAAATCTTATGCCAGTGAGGAGGAGTGGAGGGATACTTATGGGAAAGGTATAGGAATTTTGATATTACATAAAAAATATAATGATAAAGTAGTTTGGAGGCACACACACTCCACAGGACCTGATTGAGTTAATGGATGTATGTGAGTAAGGAGGCTATTTAATCTAATATGCGCTTGATATTTACCAATTCACTTCTACATGAATGACTCCCGTTCTTATCCCGTTAATTCTCATATCATTTGACAATGATTCTCTTTCAACAAGTAATTTAAGTAGTGCTCACTTCACACAATGCCTCCTCCTGCTTTGCCACAATCCATAGCTAAAGACACATATATATACATTCACAATTATTTTTATTATAGATATATGAAGAAGATGAGCTAATGACAAGCTCAAAAGAATAATTTAAAGGAGATAAATGTGTAGGATTTTTCATGCCTATATAAATTCATGGCAGCGAATTCATTTCTAATCAGCCAGTTAATTAGAGGATGTAGAAGGCCAATATAAATTGGTATTGCTCACGCTGGGAACACCTTAATTTCTCATTAATAATTACTAGCCTTCTTATTCTATAACGAAAAGTACGTCCATATAATTTCCCATTCTTCTTCCTCACATCACATAGCATAGCTATACATAATAATTATATATGTCAAATAATACAGTATATAGAATCTACACGAAAAATCCCAGGAGTAAATCTTCATTCCTCACGGACTTAAAAATTGTGAAACTCACGGAATTTTTCTTCTTGAACGTACTACATTTTATACATAGAAAAAATGTTATTATAAAATCCAAGTTATACCAATATTGTAGCCGATAGGAGCATCCTCACTGACGAAGAAACTAAGGGACGATCCTCCATTCTGAAGAAAACAACGTGAATCACCTGAAACAAATAAATTACAATATTTTAGCTTTTATTTTCCTTTCCTATGTATTACTAGAGAATATACGGATATTCGCATATCCTCACAGTAAATACATACATATCAAAAAGACATGATACTTTTCTACATCATCATCATTAAAGCAATAACTACAACCATAACCGTTATTGAATGACGTAGGGATCTTTTCATATACATATGTATTTACATGTATGCTTATGGATAACATGAGTGTGTGTGTGTGTGTAGTTTCATTTCTAATGTGAGTTTCTCTTATTGTTAGAAATACATTAACTCATGCAACTTTTAAGCCTCCTTATCAAATAAAATCATCGCTCTTCCCTCATCCAGTGAAAGAGGAGTATTTTGCTGGGATTTTATCTCGAGAGACTTGACTCAAAGCGAGAGTGCCTCCATCAACATAATTATAAATATATACGTAATTACGTAGTAAACTTCCCACATTTTTTTTACATCTTCCCTATACTGTCCTCATCTCTAACCCATTATCCTCCTCTTAGTCTACCACAGTTTCGGGAATTTACCATATTTTATTACTTATGGATGGCTCTTAAAGAACATATACGGGAATTTTTTTTCTTCTCTCCAAGCAAATAAAAGGCCTTATTTTGCCCATAGTGATAATCAACTAAGATTTAAGAGCTAAGTAGTGTGTGCTTGGTGGAGGTATAAGATACATTGACGTAGATTTGTTATTGTTCATTAAAATTCTTGTTAACTCAAGAGAGCATTAGGATAACATTTATGACCAAATACAAGATAAATGGATTTTATTGGAGGGGAAAAATAGCAAAGAAAATTTGCAAACGTTCTTTTATCATGAGGTTTTAACTGCATCCATAGAGTTTTTATATCTATCTTTGTGACAACAATTCTATTACAAAAGTCATGTCAAATCTCACAATATCAAAATCAAGCATATGTGACCATTTGATTTGGAAAGAACATTTTATGGGTTGGAAACTATACAATGCAAATGTCCTGCTATATAAAGTTATAGCGCAGTACTAAAATGTGTAATAGTATAAGCAAACATAGTAATTGCATGCTCATATCCTGCTTAAAGCTTTCAGATTTTGTTACTAAATGTAAGGGATTTCATCCTTACATCCGTGAATTTTTCCCATGACTCTAATTTGTATTGAGTAAATGGGGAACATATTTGAGTGTGTGCGTGTAAGTGTTTTAGTTAGTGTCAATTAAGGGAATATCCCCAATGTTTATTTAAAGCCATCCTTGTAAGTATGGGCCGGACGACGGTGACGGTGGGTGAGATTTTCATAATAGTGTACATAAAGGGGGCTCACACATTAAATACTAAGAGTTAAGTAGTAAAATCCACAAGTAGTAATAATAATAATAATAAAAATAATAATAGATTTTAGAAAGGTTTCTCTAGCTGGAGGAAGCATTGTTAAATATTTTGTTGTCACTAATGATTTTAGTGGAACTTGAAATTTTCTTGGCACTTTTTGGGTGTAACAATAGGTCAGAATACTACAATGGATCCTTCAGTTGACAGAATCACAATTGGAAGAAGTCAGTTATAAAAATAGAAAAACATAGCCCTTAAGCATGCATGGGAACGTAGAGGACTATAACACTATAAGGACGTTGTATAAATAACTGGTGTTAAAAAATTCTTACATGGTGTAAGACCAGCTGTAAGTTGACAGTTGAAGAATTTTTTTTGCAATTCATCTCATTTTCTCATCATATCATAATACTATGACTGGTGGCTTTAAAAAAATTCAATTGCGAAAGTCTCTGAAATAAGAATCGAAGGAAGATGTTAATGTATGCTAATAATGATTAAGATGTCGTTTCCAGGTCAGAGCACTTATCGCATCATCGTTATCACACCGTTACGAACCACTATTCTTCTAACCTTACCATATCATAGCATGTATAGCATAGCATATGAAGAAGAAGCATCCTCAAATATCCTACCGAAATTTCAGACCTTCAACTTTTACTCAATCCATAGTATGCGTAGCAACACTCATAAGCTTATCATATGAAACAAAGCCCAACCTCTTACCTCATCAATGGAAAAAGATCCACTGAGCAGTATCTGTATGATTAGTTGCTTAATTCCTATGATAGATATATACGTGTATGGTAAATTACCTCAACTATAATAATTACCGATAAATAGTGTAGAGAAGCTCAATGCTCACGACCTTGTTTCCCTCCCAATTTCATTTCAAATTATAGCTAGGTTTCGTAATGGGTGCATGTGTCTTGCCTCAAAGAGCGGAGCTAAAAAGTTAATTTGCTTGGAAAAATTTATGCAACTTATGCAAAATCATGGTAATGACACTACACTCAACCCTTTTCTCAAGTTCAGCTAAAATACTTTCATACAATAATTATTATTATTGTTACGAGTAAAAAAAGACACATGAATTTTTAGTACACCCTAAAACAATACCCCTCCCAACACATGTTCATTTTTAATCGGATGCCATAGGAAAGCAATAACGTAATTTCATATAGCCTCTCTGTTTACAATGAACCCCACCATAAGGACTTTACCAATACGTAGAAAAATCACCCTAGAAAATTCAACCTAAAATTAAGGACCTATATAATGAATGAAAAGCATCCGTCCTTTTTCGTACGGATGCTTTTTTTAAAGCCTAGCCATATTGAAGCATTTGGAGCTTGCAGCTCCAATATTGACGAGTAAAAAAATAACAACTCCATCGGAAAACATCTGCTCCTCTAGATAAAATGACTCATTCATTATTGGAGTGTAGAGCAAATCCTTTTAAAAAAATATCATATCCAATGAATGAAATTTTTTTTAAAGCTATTCACACCTAACCGAATTTGGCTGACGAGTGACGAAAGGCCTATGTATAAGGATACGTAGGAATAAAGTTATATAGGAAAAGGCTTGGATCTACATAGGAGAATCATCTGTGTGATGGGAAAGAGCATGAACTTGGTAAACAGTTGTTTATTTGTGTGATTTGTTGAGCAGCATTAACCCCACACGCCCTTAAGAGGTATACGTACTCTTCACTGTCTTCACTGCTTGAATGACAGTTGCATGGAAAAGGAGATGAAATCGGGAGTAATGAAAAGATCACTACTGCCGATTTGTAGTTTGAACTTGAGTGAGAAGTGAGAGAGAGAGAGAGAGAGAAGGAAAAAAACAACTGCGACAACGATACTGACAGGACGGTTGAAATTCACTGTATGCATTTCAACAATAAGACACAAGAAAAAAGCAACGGAGGGTTTGTGTGACATAGGAATTTCCATGGATTGCACACTCCATTCAATACATATAAATCTTAAGAAACAATGCCGAAATGATCAGTTGAACTTTATAAATAACCTTTGTATAGTGAGAAAAATTTCCACAATATAAAGAATGAGCCGCCGGAGCCACCCAATTTGACCCGGTTCAAACAGAATGATTTTGATTTCTGCAAATCATGCATCAGCTAACCCACTAATCAATTTTCTATACTTTATTGGTGGGTTGAAATTTCCTTGGTCATTATTATGCTATTTATTCCCCGCGTCTATATCCTCTTATGCTGTAGCTTACATATCTCCTACCCTTTAAAATCCTTCTCTTGAAATATTCCATCTCACCATATAGTAGCAAATGAATTGTGCACTACTCCACTTTCCAAATGAGTCTTAATTTGCCACAGATAGCAAATTGGCTTTGTGCATCGTCCGGCATGCCGCGAGTCAATGGATTTCCCTCTTATATTTCATTTCTCTACTTACATTTTTCCATAAATTCCAATCCCAATTCCTTCGTATGCCAAATAAAATAAATAGTTTACTTATTTTACTTTACATAGAGTATGCGCGTATAAGTATCTACAATTTGAGAAATGTGCCGACAAAATGAAAACATTATCTTTTTTTTCTTCTTTATTTCCGAAACATTTCCTCTCAACTTCCAATGAATATTTCCCCCTACAAAACTCAACAACTTTTTTTTGGTGGAAATAATAATATTTCGTGCGATTTCTTAACAAATTATTGTTACCCTTTCACATTTAAACACACAGAGACACATCCTCTGTATACTTGCATACTTACACGTGTGTAGCTCATTACAATGCTTTTCCCTTGCTGTGTACTCAATGTGTACAAAACAGATTTTGCGACGTGTTTTCATTACAATTATGCATGAAATCGTGGAGAAAATTAAGAAAAAGTTGGAAACCACCAGCGCATAGAAAATGGAAAACTTATGAGAGGGAAAAAAATCCTCTGACAAGAGATCCCATTTCATTTTTTTCCTCCTCCGTTTGTATAAAGAGATTTGGTATTTAGGCGTGCAGCCTTTATTCATACAGATTCATTTTTCTATTTCCCATCTCTACAACAGATAGATAGATATTATATTTATGTATTCCTTCTTGTACACTTTTTCCTATAGTAATTGCTAGCACACGATCATTCTATCCAATCCTATAGTATATCTGTAATATTAATACTAGTATATAATGTACACATGCATTGTATAATTACACATGCTCCTTGTATTTCTCTCACTCGTACAATTTTACACTGCATTTACTACTACCATGAATGCTCCTTTACTGCGTTTTTCTACTACATGAAAACATGTACAATAAAAGATCTTGCATATTTACAAGAGCTTTTGTATTTACTTCCAGCGAGAGTTAGACCAAAAGGAAAGAGCCGTGTTCATTAAATTTCCGTAAGAAATTGAATTTCTCATGTGAATGTACAATATGCAGCGTCAGTCAAATACTATGCAGAAAGACGAAGGAAGGGAATTAAAGAAGTGATGACAAACTTATCTGATCCTAAAATTCTAAAGTATACATAAGTCTAACAGGTTCATATTGAAAAATCCTCCTCCTCCGTATAGTAGTGAAGCGTTCCTTCATAGCATGCTAAATACTTTGGAGTTAGCCATGAGCAACAGGAATAAAATATCCTTAGTGTATTTAAGTGTACATACTTTGTCTGCTAAGCCCAACTTAAATATCTATCTGTTGTCATCTCTCTCAAAGACTTCCTCATGTAAAACAATACAAGAGTTAAAATTTTTCTTGTTCAATCGTTCACGTAATCTTTGGAAGGGAAGGGAACAGCTCCTGTCTACCGAAGTAGCAGACAGGACTTGTTACTGCAGTATAGTTGTAAGCCCGGAAATAGTTGACATATGGAAGTAACAACTTTATGTACGTAATAAAGCAACTCTTGTAAACAAACCTTAGAATATGTTCCGACTCAGCTACTGGTTCTACCTTATTATGTAGAAACGTACCATGTACTAAATGCTTGTAAATGACGACAAAGCTCAAATTGCATAGGATTTTGTTTCCATTTGTATTTGAATTTGTAATAAGATGAGTTTTTTTAGTAGGAGTCATTATTCTTATTTTGTATACACCATGTACTACCCCTGAGTATATAGGAGCTTCCTCCTATAGTAAAATATAATTACTTGTTCTTGTGTCACCCAGAAAAGACTCTGTTACTGAGGAGCTCAAGTTCAAAGAAGGGATTTTCTTTCATAGAAAATACATTTAGAATTTACTCCATTGAGAATTATTGTAGTAATCCTTCCTTTGTTTTATAAATTTGAAAGAAAAACTTGCATGTATATGTGCAGTGATTATTTCAATTCCGTAGTCATACAGTCAAGGTTGTCAACATTATAGGGATAATCATAATTGCAATTATTTAATGTAATCAGAATCCCTATACATAGTTGTATATTTTCTTTTCCTCTTTGAAACACAGTGGTGGTCATTGGACGATGGATTTTATAATAGTAAAGCTAATTATTAATTCTTTGATGGGATCTGCATCTGCTACAAGGGAAAAAAACGGTAGTTATTATTTAATACAGACGATCTTGAACTCAAAAAAAATCTTTTTTTCTTATACATTTGTGGGAATCTCATGACTATACGCATGTACTCATGTTGTGATTTTGACGTTGGTTTTTTTTTCAACTTAACCGCAGACTTGAGTCGATAATGTAGAAATTCTAGTTTATGGACATGTGTGGCAATTTTTAATGCAAGTGCAATATATAAATATGTGGAAAGAAAAAGAGAGGAAAACTAGCGGGTGGTTAGTCAATATGGGTGTACATACATATAAGGAGGGGAAATGCATATGCATGCATACTAAAAAATGGACTTGTTGCAAATAGTGTGAAAATCTTGGATTTTTAAAGAGAAACAATGGAGATTCAAAGGGAATCTTACTCTTGGAATGGACGATTATGGCGAAAACAAGAACAAAGCGGAAGCTGCTCCAAATCCAGAAAGACACACCAAAAAAATTATGTTGGATCATTTTGACGGAAATTGAGAATTTTCATGACGATATTGTAGTAAACTTGTTCAAGGCACTTATCCCATTCATAATTTATCCCGGCACTTGTAAAATAACATAAGCACAAAAATAATATTACGGAAATTATATTATATTATGGGGGAATTTTGTAGAAAAAAAACTTTTGACTGTCACCACAAAATATTTGATTCTCTCAAAATAATTGAATTCTTTCTATACTCAGCGGTTACACACCACTTAGATTTTCCAGATCCAAACCGCAATTACCGGTCCTCTTTTTTCCTCTCCGTGAAATACAAAAAAAAACTTTTGTAAACTCCACACAGAGCACATACACTCTTGAAAAGGATATTGAAATCCGTTACATCCGCTGCTCCATAAAAGTCAACTTGCCCCTCATAAAAATAAATATTATTCACAAATTAGAACCAATAGTGTTAATGGAAGAGCACAAGGAAAAATTTTTTCCAACAATTGTTTATTAGTAAGTAAATGTTTGTTTGAGAAATACGAAGCACACTGCAAATGAGAGGAAGACCAATTCGGAAAGAGCGTGGTTCAAGAAATCTCAAGACTTTTCCTTTGCCTCAACGGTCTGTTATTGTGAGCTGAGGATTTTTTCAAAGCAAAACTATACTACAATCGCGAGTGGCAATGACGACGAGAGGAGGGTGTAAACGCCAGCGTTCCTTACGACTGACTTTAGCTTGAAATGAAAGAAGGAACGAACACACCTGTACTCAGGTGAGATGAAACGAACCATGGACTCACCTGCCCGTGAAATAAAATACACTACTACTACAATATATTGTACGGTATATACGTGTGTATGAAGTTAAAACGAACGCAGCCACAGCAGCAAAAGTCTGCAAGACCTTCTCTTTGCCAAATTCATAGCAGGAGCTACGAGAGCTACAATAGTATAGGAGCCGTCAAATTATTGTAGAGTCTCTTTTTGACTCCAAGTACTTTCCTACTATGTACACTTACTCTTCAGAGGCAGACTTTTCAAGTCAAAAGCTCCAATTGTCAAATAAAGGATGAGCGACTTAAGATTCTCTTCTTGTAATATATGTAGAATAATGAGGAATCTTGGAGCATTTGAGGTAGACAAATAGTCTCAGTCACATCCGACGTGTCGTCCCCCCTCACTCTCTTGCCATAGTCAATTCAACTCCGACCCTATATCTCATCAGGGGTAATCTTGTCTTCATAAAAAATTGAAGCACACACACACACAATAATTATTCATTTTATTCCGGATGAGAAAATTTATAATGCACTCACATGTCCCTTTGCACTTGACTCCTTTCATCCTGCTTTACTTACACACTGCTCTATCTAAACTCTGAAAATTAGTTCCCTTAAATTACTTTCACATCTCCACACATATAAAATACATACGTAAGAATCTACATATTCCTCCCACCTTTATTTACTCACCTATATAGTTCCAATTTACCATATAGTATAGGATTCTATAGGGTAGCATTCATCTGCTGCAACTCCATTCACACCCTCTGACTCATCTACAGTATATATGAATGAATAAATGTAACTTTTAATGAGTCAAGTAAATTGAAATGGAAAGCACACCGTGTACGCACCTTATAATAAGCTGCTCTTATGGAACCTCCATGGAATTACATGTGGCTGTGGTAGCTATACATATAAAAATTAATATATAAAAATTATTACGTGCATTCATATACTCATAAGTGTAGATGTATATAAGCGTGTGGTGTGAGTACTATATAAGTAGAGGGAAAAAATTATTGCGAGTCACTGGAAGTTTGTACTAAAAATCCTAAAGGATCCTACGAATTCTACCATGCATGAAATTTTCTAAGCATGTAAAGTTGTAAGCAGAGAAACAAAATTCGTATATGAACTTTCTATTATTGACTAAGCACTAAAAATCTTGGAACGTTAAAACAGAGGGCTGAGGAAGGAGCAAAGCCAGCTTGAGTTAAAAGCAGGAGCACAAGTCGTCGTTCTACCTAACCCACCGGAAATCGGATCCGCACGAAATTGTATCAAGTGGTGGGGGAGGAATAAAGCCCTACTTATTGTCGACTGGAATAAGTGGAAGAGTGGTTAGTTTTTGGTGGAGGGAAGGCTCCTGTTGTACGTCTTCTTATTTAAAACTTTGTAAAATTCCTACCCACGTATGTAATAAGTAGGGTGGATTTTCCTATACCATGTAACTCCAGCTAAAATACGTACATAGGAAACATTATTTATTAAAGCTTACATTTCCCCTTCCACGCATCCCCACATGTACGTACTCTCTCTCTCTCCTTGTATTAATAAGCTTCCTCTCAACCCCTGCTCTTTCCAGTTTCTTTTTCACCGGCTGCTTCTACTTCTATCCTGTATATATTAAATTGACTACAAATACAAAAAAAACCAGGAGGGCAGAGGCTAAGTAATACCTGAGCAAGTACGTGTGTAGCTTTATACAAGCATCACCTGCTCACTTTTCTCTACCATTTTACTCCTTTCACGATCAATCAGAATCCAACTTGAGGTTAGCGTAAGTACACATGAAGAGTGCCTCTTATCATAGCTATAAAAAATCCTCATTTAAATCTACCTTTGGCTGATGGTCCTGGAGAAACCTAGGAATTACATTTTTTAGCAAGTCATTACAGGAAAAAGCTTCGTCTTGACAGCTACGATGTATCTCTTATATGTGTGTGTGTACAAGGGAAATTAAAACCTTGTTTTTCCCTGCACAGTACAGTAATTTAAATGTTGTAGCTGTTGTTATGGCTAGAAGCTTTGAAAGTTCCTAAGGTATAATTACACATATATGTTAATTAGTTCAAAGTGAAATCATACACTTGACCACATCATCATCCTCAAATCTTCCCAATAAAGTTGTAATTTTTTTCAGAAATGTATAAAGACTGAAGGGAAACCTGTTGTGAGGCTTGCGTAGTAGTAAAAGGTATACGATTGGAACTTGTAGAGTCATGGACTTTCGGAACTTGAGTTATACTATGAATGGACAGGTTTTTATTATCATAGATAGGAAACAGTATGAAGTCATAAATAATTGCAATCATCTTCACTCGATAAAAGTTTTTGAGTATAAAAGAAGGGGAGAAAAGAGAGAGAGAGAGAGAGAAAGGGAGTAATTAAAAGCCTCAGAAAGTCAATTATATTTGAGACAAAAGCAAGTGAGTTGAGTGCGAGAGGAATAATTGCGAATCATCACTTCATATATATTGAAATAATAAAAACTCCCCTTTGATTTTACACTCACTCTCTCTCTCTCTCAAAATTAAATCCCTTCGGATTTTAGTGTATATACCTTTAAGTGGTTGAAATTTCATAGAGGCACAAACACTAAAAGTCTTTCAGCACGTGAATATAAAGTTTCTTAAAAATAAGGTTATTATTTGTAAAGAATTATTATTATTATTAAAACCTATGCATGTAGATTTAGTTCCTTTAACAAGGATCCTAATGGAAGAAAGTTGCAAATCCCAAATACATGTAAAAAAAATTGATGACAAAAGTAAAGAGTTTTCCTATTGAAGATTTAAACAACATTTTTTTTATTATTGTTTGTATTCCGTGACAGATTAAATGAACAAGTAAAGTTGAGTATTTTAAATACCTAAAAGAAGTATATAGGATTTTTTAACAACTTTGTCAGAATCATTGGTGACATAGGGAATATACAAATTGTATTCAACTTCATATAAATGTTCATTTATTATTAGATATTGTAGCTATAAATAGTATACATTCATGCATTTGGTATACACGGACTCCACTCCGAGATAACAACCAGATGGGAATGAATGTAGAAACATCATTTAATTTGAGCCTCCCCTTCAATCAACAATAATTCCAAACTGAGTGTTTACAAAGAAACTTCCTTTTAGATCTTAAGCTTGCCTTGTTCCAACAAACTACTATCATTATATGGAGGAACAATTAAAAATAAAGAGAACCTCAATAAATAAACATTTTGAAATTGATACGACAGGCTTTTTTTAAAAATACACTGTTATTAAAAGCTCTAAAAGTTATATTGTTAGTCTTAAATGAGCGGAGTAATAAAAAAAACATCCATACGCAAGAGTTGGAAAGTGGAGCTCTTTCCCCTGTAAAAAGTACATAATAATAATAATTTCTAATATAATACTCTGGTAACTAAAAAATTTCCAAATTTAAGAAATCGTCCTAAAATTTGTACATATATGAAATGGATTTTTTTTGTGTTAAAAAAAATTGAACGATGTAGAAATTAATTAGTGAGTAGATGTAATTTTCTATGTATAATCAAATTATTTATTTTTCCGGTTAGGAAATATTCTTTTTTCAAGTCAAGGATATCCGGCCCTGTGATTCTTTGTTTTTTTTAAAAGAGAATGTGTTTCATATGGTTTCGTTTTTAACAAGAATTGATCCATAAAAAGCTTCAAGTAGAGAGAGAGAGAGAGAGGTAGACTCATTAAGTTGTAAACAATGATAAAACAAGGAATAATGAGTGATAGAGTTGTATATTGCGCTTATACATTCCTATGCTTGAACATTGAGTCTCATTACCTTGCTTTAACGAGCTAAACGCTTAAATTCGAGCTTTTTTGTCACCCACGTAGATACATAGAGAGAGAGAGAGAGATAGAAAAAGTTACATTTTAATAGAGTACACGTAATGTATAGGAATGGTCTTGGGAGGTGAAATAGTGTTTGAACGGTTCATATGTACACTTTAATTGAAATTCTTCTTATTAGATTATACACTATAAGGATTTCATACACTTTTAGTACATAAGAAGAATTTCATGGTATCAAGGTATTATTAGGTATGTATTTAATATGGATGAAAAAAAGCGGGTATGGTTGGTTTAAAGCTGACGATGACTTGGAGAAATGGAAAAAATGTCATTGGATTTGACTCTTTTTTTTATCACTTGGGGTTTTTTAGTGTGGAAAATGGGCGGAAAATTCTTAAGAAAATAAGCGTCTCAGCTGTAAAAAGAGTAGTACTAGAGCAGCATAGATCAAGTGAATAAGCAGGAGTTATGTAAGAAATGTCAGGTAATGATTGCACGATTTTCTCTCTCCCTCTCTCTCTCTCTCTCTTGTGTTTCTTCGTGAATCGTTGATATGAATCGGGTGCCTTATGTCTCAGTCATTAGAGAATAACAATGGGATGATCGGATGGTTTGATTTCACGCACCTTTTATGAGTGCCATGACACTCTCTTTATACTATAGAGAAAATCTGTATAGTTCCGTCTGCCATTATGAGCCTCATGAACTGTAGAGAATCCTATAGATTATATTTACTCTGCGTAAAATCCATTTTGTCATCTTCTTCCTGTGAGCAGGAGCATAAATGTCATTTGCCATTCTGTTCTTCTTCTTCTTCTTCTTCTTCCTTCCCTAAATTACTTAGCCATGTATGAAGATGAGTGGGGTTTTGATTTGAGGATTTAGACAAATATACAAATGATTGCTCTCACGGTACTTTTATGAGAGTTGTTGTGTAATAGTAAAATATCCCGGAAAATCCACCTTGAACATTTCTAAATAAAGTGAATTCTTGTTAACATTCATAATAATAATAATTCCATTTAAAATATATTCCCATATTCTTTGATCCCTAAAATTTTTGCCATTGCACCTACAAATTTTTTTACCGTTTTAAAGCACTAAAGGAACTATGGGTTGAAAATTTTTTCGCAGGTAGGAAAATCTCCCATCTCCTCGCCGTATATATGGAATTTTTAAGTGGATATTTTCTGGCACCCTCAAAGTCTCTCTCTCTCGTCAGCTATACATTTATACATAGCAGGTGAGCAGCTGAGAATGAAAAAAGCAACGGTATTTTAATTGAGTAATATAAACCATGGTGGATAATATAATATAACAAGCTACTATATACGCTACAGCGGGCTCTCGTATTTTATGAGGAGGCTGTAATTTTAGGCTCTGGAGTGGTCTTTAAAGTGTTAAGAAATAACATGGTATTTTTCATCCGTATGTATTTAAACCAACTGTATTCTTGAGCAAAAATAGTAATTATTATTATTATTGGCCAAGGAATTACATTCATTTACAGATATGTGATGAGAATCTTATAGAAATATCATTACTACACATACTAAGAAGGCGGGTAAAAAAACATGAGAAAAATTCCAAAAGCTTCTGAAATTGACAATTATTATTATTGACAGTAAATGGAAAAACCCTGATGGAGTTCATCACTCTCCGAAAGATCAAAAACTCGAGAGAAAAAAGTGAAAAATTGTCTTACAAAAATCATATCAAAATAATTCCAAGTCTAAAATTCCCCACAAAAATATAAAGTTGACTAAAGTGCAAAAGGGGCTATAATTTTCGTAACGTTATGGGAAAAACAAAATTATAACCCCTTTTGCACTTTAGCCGACGATATATGATTATTTTAAGAGTCCTCTCCTTATTCTGAGTAAACGGACAGTTAAGGATGAAAAAAGCAAAAGTTTTCATAGGGAACAAGGAGAGTGAGCATCCCCATTAAAAGGAGAAGGCTCAAAAGGAAGGAAGCAACAAGTGCAAAATGGTAAATGACTTGATTGACTTGACTCACAACCTGTGGTTGATCTCAGTCATTCTCCGCAACAGTAATGTGCAAAGCTATAGGGAGAGAGAAAAAAAATTATAAACCATATCTTTGAGGCTTGAGCGTATGCCTTTAAAAAACTGGATTCAGCACGGAGCTTAAGACTTTATAGGATTTCCTCTATTAGTAGAACGTCAGTCAGTCAAGATGCAGAACAAGATGATTTTCTTATACAAAAGTACTACTACTTGTGGTATGATAAGAGAAGAACGCATGGTAGGTAGGTAGAGAGAGAGACAGGGAGAAAAAAACAGAGGAAACTGATTCAAGCTAAAGCTCAACCCGTTATAATGATGACCAAAAGAAGATGAGATTTTTATTTCTAGTCCACTAAAGAAGATGCCTTAAAAGAATAAGGGACCATTAAGTTATATATAAGAGGGAAATGAGTGTAAAAAGTATACAAGAAGAACAAGACCGTGAACGACAGCCCAACTTGCCATGACTTGAAGCATAAACTTTACACATATAAATTCTTATGCTATTTACAAATATAAGCAATAATACTTCCTTCCGGTTATACCAATACTTTCCTCTCATCTCTCTCTAGTGTAAATATATATATAAAATTTTACAATTTATTTTCCCCTTATTTTATTTATTTCACAAATATAAAAAAATATTTTCATCCCCCCCCCCTAAAAAAGTTAAAGCTTATTACAAAATGTTTACAAATTGTAACATTTATAGTATATGAAAGTCTGAGGAAAATTCACTCACCTTCCGTCACACCTTTATAATCCCTCCTGTATTATTTACCATTACGGAAATGAACTTCATAACTCACAATGTATTGTTACCTTGACGTTTGAAGACCCAAGTCCATATCATCTGGTACATATAGAAAGAACAAGTGGTATCTAATAGATAGTAATCTGATCCTTACCAATTTCCTTTTCAAAGCCTTAATTTTTGAAACTTGATTCCGTAAACTATTTTCCGCTACAATATATACGTACGTGTGTGTATTGCATTGGAGGAGCAGCAGCAGCAGCCATCCGTGCTAATACCTATTGGTTTTATCACTGTAGTATTAACAGCTGGGCTCCAAAATACATATATCCTGTTCTTTGAAAAATATTACTCTCCCAATCATAGCCATATATATAGCATAGCAGAGCGGAAGTACACTCTTAATTATATCCGAGAGAGTTTTTCTTGTAAAAAAAAATAACGGAGGATTATTTTCCTAAATTTTAATCCTTATATTTATTTTGATTTAAGGAGGTGTATGTGTAGAGGCTTTTTTATCTATTGAATTTAATCGATTCATTTTGTTCTTCTACGGTAATTTTATGAGGGTGAGAGCTTCAAAATACAAGTAATTAGTGGGAGCAATTAGAGGTAGATAAGTAGTGGGAATTTAAGGGTTGAGCTACTTTTGATTTAAGGTGGATTTTTATTTTAAAAAGCATTTTCTTACTTTTAAAGAAGTAAGCAAGATGTGAAATTTTGATTTTTTTTTTCCTTTAAAACTAGCAGGAGCGTTCTTTCGTAATTAGTATTTATAAAAATTTAGAGAGAATATATAGCAGGAGTAAAGTATAACAATGGACAAAGGTGGAAAAGTTTTTGGCTCTTGTAAGAAAATTGCTTAACTTTTCAAATGAGGGAGGAAAGAAGAATGGATTTCATGAGAAATCCACCTCTCGGAAATTTCTTACTTTCACTGAGGTTGACTAGGGTGTTCAGAAAAATTGGAACATCAATTATAATAAATTTTAGCGAGTCACTATATAAACTATATAAGCAAATCCATGTAGTATTGTTTAGTGTATTTTTTTTCAAGGAAGAAATTGATTGAATATTTGATAATAATAAAGGGAATGTTTTCAAAACTGGATTTAATTTCCATTGCAAATCAATAATGAGTGTGTAAGTATTTGTAGGGAACGGTCTTTAAAAGGAAGCCCTTTCCTATTGTTTTATTGAGCATAGGTCATGATAGGATTTGATGACCAAGTCTGTACATATAAAAACAAGGTGGAGTTTGGTTTGAGAGAACAATTAAATGACAAGTTATGAATCATTGGACCATTTAATTTATTCCTGTGAAAGAAAAAATTCAATTGATTTGAGTCGGGAGTGATGAGAGAGAGAGAGCAGTCAAGTCATTGATTTTTAAAGCTCAAGTGTGTAAAAACTCTCCCCCCTTTTATATTCGCCCACCATCACAAAAACCTTTTACGACCCATTCCCTTTCTTCATTAGAGCCAGTCAATATAAAATGCTTGTATAAAAATGCATGCTTAACATAGTCTACATCCCGAACATCACGACTTTATTCATTGTATATAAAATCCTTCCAATTTATATACGTCCTTACGTATTTAACAATAACATCAAATATACATGGTAAAAATTACTCGAAATTTCCTATACATCCAAATTTTTCCATGTAATATTTATTGTCATTGATTGCTTTGAAGCAACTTTTCCTTTCTACAACCCTTTTACAGTTCAAAAGTACAATTTAATGGCAACTTTGGGTGAAAAAATGATTCGTTAGCAAATCAAATGTAAATTAACGAGTGTTTAAAGATGACTTTAAAAGCTCCGTTAAAGCTTTTTCTCAAGTGCTTTTTCCATCCCCAATATTTCTTACTACATATAGTTTGTTGCAAGATGAGGTTGTGCCATAATCATTAAAACTCCCAAAGCTGATTAAGATGAACGTTGTTGGAGTGGATGTGAACGTAGGCAATCAATTAATCATAAATAAACCGATAATGGATTTCATATGAAATGGAAAGTATTTTTTTTCAATTTCTACCTGTTTTTGATTCCCTAAAATCTTGTTACATCAATTGGTAGAGCCCCTTTCAATGTGTTTGTATGCAGACCCTCTTGAGATCCTTCTTTTATATGATGTACTTAAAGAGGATTTAATGGTAAGGTATAGGATAAGGTATAGAAAGATCTACATGAGTCTTTTTGTTATAACATGGTATTTTGCAAAACACATGGGTATTTTAAAAGGATTAGGGCTGGAATTGTGTGTGGAGCTATCTTTTGACAAATAAATATCCCTATATAAGCATGGTTTATGAGCAAAACTAATAAGCCTGATTTTATTCTTGCATCAAAAGTAAGAGGCTTGATCATAAAAACATGACGATGCATCGTTTTCTTCTTGTATACAATATGTATCCTCTCACACGTAGAGACATAGAGGTGCGTACAAATAATGAGCAAATAAAGTATTAAGGAGGAAAACAAATGTGTGATCTAAGGGTGGAAAGTGTGTCAAAGCCTAAAAGTGTAAACTAGGATGAAACTATAGGAAAATTATCATGTAAATAAATACACTACATTCTACTCGAGCCTTATGGTTTTAGATTACATCCCTCAAAATGGAATCCATCCATCCTCAGAAATAGATCCATAATCAAGTGTGGGCTCTCAATATATTAATTCCGCTGGTAAACTTTGTGTACATTGTAATTTTAACATGTGAGAAAAAAGCCAGCACTAATTGACCCACCGCACTCCATTCACGCTCCATGCATGCATTTCTATTTGGGGATACAAAAAAAAGCCGCATATTTGTATACTATCAGCTCTCGCAATTATCCTTGACTATTGGTGTGTAATATATTTGGGTAAATATAATTTTTAAAACATAATAATAATTTAAGGAAAGCAAGCACGTACACACATTTATTAACTTTTTTTTTAAAAAACCACTCGCCCGCCAAATTAGATCAAATATTTCATTTATTTTTGGTTAGAGAATTTTTATATGTCAAAGAAATGATCCCTTGATTCTAAATCCAACTATAATTTATTATTGGGTCTTTAAGGGGAATTATTATTGGGAAAAAATTTATGAGGCAAAAGATTCAATTTTGCACATCGAAAATTTCTTCATCTTATATCAAGGTTAGAAAGACTCAAAGTGGATCGCTATAAATTTTTTTATAAAATTAAATAAATAATTTTATATAAATATACATAATTATGGGGAATCAATGTACCTTTACATGAGATTTAGGAGAATGTTTCCCTGGGCCTAAAACTTTTGGTATGGGTTTGGAAAGAAATGAAAAAAAAATTATTATCACACCTTTATACTTATGAGTTTAGGTGTACAGTAGGAATGAGTAAGTATTCTCTGTAGATAAAACCCGTGTTTATTCAAGCAAAAACCATTTAATACTTTTATGGCACCAGTGCAGTGTATATGCGGACTCAATGAGCTGACCTAATTCTCACCAGACTCCATTTCATCATTTTTATTATTTTTTGCCGCTAAAATAATAAAAGGCCACTCAATCCCTCAATTAGCATTATATAATTAGTGGCTATAGAGAAAATTTTTTCTTTCGTAGGAACACATGTTGTCGCAAGAGCAAAAGGGGACAGAACCTTAATAAATAGAAACAATATAACTCATCCGTGGAAACATTTTCCGAATTTAACAGCAAGACAAATGGGTTGTCCCACAGAGCTACTTTTTTCCCTTGAAATGCACTGGCATTTTGAGGATTGTCATCAAATATTGATGTTTCTATAACGGTGGGGTACCAACCCGTCCAAGAATCCACATGGCGAGGAGTGTAAGTAGCTTTACCTCACGTACAAAAAACATGTTTGATGTCAATTAGCAAGCTTCTGCTTACTAATGGACTCAAATTAAAGATCTTAAGATTGTTCCTTTTTTTATTAATTAAATATAAATATACTCAAATATAGAGTGTAAATGCTTGCGTTGTTGTGCATAATAATTTCTCTGCATCGATTTAATAATGCATTTTTAATAATGTATATTCCTTGTATGTATGGAAATACATGGTGAGTAAATGTTGGAGTTTTAGCTTTATTATTGAAATAAAAATTAACACTTGAGATTCTCTTGAGCGGAAAGGGAGTGTATTAATAGAGATTTTAGCACTCTGTAGTATATGCTTTATAAGTAGCTTTATTTTATAAGTGGAGGGGATGAGAAAAGGTAAAATGTTCCTCACGATTTGAGTGTGTACGATTCCAGTGTATTTTTTTACAATGGTAAAAATCCAGGCTGAATAAATCTGATATTGTGAGTGGTTAAGATACATTTTTAACAAGAGAAGCATTGCGGTTTAATCATAACGCACGACCGCTCACATTCTCCTTCTCCCCACCAACAACAAAGTATATACATAAAGATTCTTTGCCCACATAACCAATGGAGTTTATTATTTATAGAGGGGACATAATATACAGTGCATATTTTGTTATACATGGTATAAAAAAAAGGGAAATAATTTGTGTGTTCTACACTAAATAGACAGTGGGTTAAATGAAAATATTTTTATTCAGGGCTATAGCCGTGTAACTTATAATGGTTTGGTTGGGGTGTATAAATGAAGAAAACAGCGCATGAAAATAAAATAAAAGCTCTTGTAAAGAAAAAGTAAGTGTCATTATTTATCCTTATGTTATGGGCATTGTATAAATACATATGAAGAACAACAATGTTAAAATAGTAGGCAGTAGGGATTTTGAGAAACTACCCACTACTGAGGTATTATTATATATGCTTGGTGTAGTGCATGGTGTCGTTGTCCATAGCATATGGGTAAAAGGACAACAATGAAATAATCATGGTTGGTGAATAGAGTCACCGGTCGGATGGTCAGAAAAGTAATTCACACAGAAGGGTTTCAAGTTTTCTTCTTATTTAGTCATTTTATTGAGGATGAGCTTGACAACTGACATATTTCCCATCACGACAAAACTCATCTTTATAATCTCCACGTTTGAGGCTCATATCAAACCAATCGTTTCTATACCACAGATGAAGATGAGAGACCATCTTTCAATAATGAACTATACGGAGAGGACACTTTTCCATAAGTGAATAAGTCATGCGACACATGAGAGGCACGGGACCAAAACAGACTCAATCAATTTTTTACACTCGATTTTTCCTAGAGATCCAATTTGGTCAATGAAAAAAATTCTTTTCAAATATTAATTTTACGCGGGTTTTTGGGTTTAAATTCACTTTTTTTTAACATAAACTTTGGCGCGTTTATATTTTAAATTCCTTTTTTTAAATTAGCGAATTTCCCTGTAACGCTGGAAATGGAACGCGAAATTTTTTAAATTATTTGTTAATTCCACTATACTCGTGTAATACTTTAATTTTTAGTTCACTAGACTTGCGGTTATAATGTAGTAAGCTTCTGCTTCCTTTTTTTGGCTTGGTTATATACTCTTGCTGAAAATTATAATAAGAAAAACTTGGGTCATATTATAAATATCACATTTAGTAAGAGACAAATTACTTGATTAGTTTACTTATGTGAACCAGCAAATATTTATGTGTTCAACTACATAACAATAGAAACACGTGGATATTTTAACTCTGAAGTAAACTCTGAGTTTTGGTCATGTGTGAGCTCAAGCCGTTTTGTTTCCGGAGTCTTGAAACGAGGAGCATTAAAATGCCCAGCAAATCGAGAGGATACATTCAACTCATTAATTTTTGTCAACACTTACCTACACACACGTTTGTTTCTTGTCAGGAAAGTTTTAAGGAATTAGATTTCAAGTGTATCTCTACTTTTCAAATATACCTTTTCCATTATTTCCTCTTCTGCTCAGATAGTTTGTGTATATGAGGGGATGAGTGCATACCTATAGATATAATTTTCTGGTTATACACACTCACGTATGGGATGGGGACACCACATTCTCATAATTCATGAGTTTTTTAACAAGATCTTTTCAAAGGCTTTGACCACTATGAATGATGGAAATAATTATTATCACAGCCATTTATTGTGATTCACACGTGCTTTTTGGGCTAAACCATGGATTTTTAGTGCTATTTGTGTGACTCCTGAGGAAGATGTACCATGTACATGGCGGGTCCTGTAAAGTTAAGATCTTACTTTAGAGAGCCCACCCAAAATCATTAATCCTTGTATGAATCCATTCAATGACATTAACATTCATTCGTTTGAACTGAAAGGATTCTGCCAAAAGATTTTGCTAGAGTCACGACAATGATAATTCTTTTCAAGTGCACCGGCTTTTCATTCTATGTGGTTTCATTTTTCACTTGTGCAAAATATTAGTAAATAATCTGAAAAATGACAAGGATTTATTCCATATGATAATTTGATGAATTTTTATATTTCAAGTGAAAATTTCTAAGCCCTCTTGTCTTTTTCAACCTTCATTCATGGTTTTTGTGAATGGAGAAAAATGTACATGGATTTCCCTTTCTTATTATGCTGTGTATTACACAAATGAAGGTATAGTAGTTCCTTCCGCTGGGTTAATTTCATATACTTAGTGGATATATGGAACATTTTGGGAAAAGCTTGAAATTTTATAAGAAAAAATAAATTTTCCAATTCTGCTGTTTTCATTAAAAAAAATATATCGTTGTAAATGTTGGCACAAATCAATTTTAACTTTTCGCGGTGATCTGGGGAGCTATAAGTTAACCTCATAATTTTATGGGTGGTTTTCAACAATAATGCAATGATTTAAAAACATATTTCCTTTGGAAATTTCCGTGGTTTCGATTATTTTTGTACATAAAACTGCTTTTACGTAGACCGAAACACTTTATTTTAGTAGGAGTGTAGTTTTATCTTACGCGCTTGTTTTACAGCAAATAATACTGATATGAGACAATATTGAAATATTTTGCGGGCTAATTTCTTGTTTATTTGTTTGTCGTTGTCGGTTTACAAATCATTTACACTATTCTGCAACAAAATTGTATGCTCCTTGTATAAATTACTATAATGCTTCCCTCCACAAGGTCTACAAAATGTTTTGCAATCTGTCACAAATTGACAACTGTTAACTGTCTTTAATTGATAAGTGTGGGTTACTAATATTTCAGGTCTTGACGTACTTTCTGCCATTAAAAAAGTAGCAAAATGTATGGTTTTAAGGTGTAGCGCCAATGATAATTCCAACCAAAGTTGTTTAGCTAAAGCAAAGCTAAAGAAGGATCAGCGTTCAATCATAGAAGCGTTTTTATTCCATAGGGCGACGTCAACCAAAATTTTATCATAAATATACATATATTTAATATATCGTCGGGTAAAGGGGCTATAATTTTCGTAACGTTATGGAAAAAACAAAATTATAGCCCCTTTTTCACTTTAGCCGACGATGTTTTTATTTTTAAAAAATCAATCAAGAATAATTTATCCAAAGAAAACTCACCTCTAAAATTTGTCATCCATGCAATAAATTAAAGGAAATTATGTCAAACATTTGAGCCAACAAACGTGCAAATAAAAAAGAATATCACTCAAAAGTAAAACTAATAAGTTATACTAAAGTTTCTTATAAAATGCTGGAAAATTACAATACCTTAATTAAAGGAATAAATACATTGAAGAAGTTTCTTCGGCACGATAGCATCATGCTGTAATGGAACGTAATTTTCCAGGTTATGAGTAGATTGACCTATATTTTTGCTATCAAATTACGTGATTTGATTATCAAAACAATATTGTGAGACGTGCTCACGTGCTATTTAATTTTGTGTTCGCTTTAAAAGTAGTTAAAACAAGACAATATTTTGAGGTACTTTTAGTGCTTCTCAGAGAGCCGTAAAATGAGAAATGGTATTTGTCAGGGGCCTGTACTGTAGCATAATCATGCTCACAGTTAAAGTGGGAGTAATTCTGGATAAATTATTTTTGGATGTGTTGGTTTTTGGGTGAAAAAAATGAGAATTCTTTGAAGGATTTCTATGCTTTGGATGAAAAAGTTTTTTGCCAACGTTTTTATGGAAGAATTATTTGGCTATAATTTTGACTAAAAAAGTTTTTGGTTCACTTATTGTTAGTTTGGAATGAATTTTATATGGTTGGAATCATTGAATGAATGCCTTTTGAGATAAACTGCCAGGATCCGGAAATACAGAATTGTCACAGAAGGAACAAAGTAAAATTGTGAATGGACATGAAAGGGTTTCCGTTGTTACGACTAGCGATACCTATCGGAGATGACATAAAACGCTTTAGATGGTGCGCACAAATGTACATGTAAATAAAAAACTTCGGTGTGGACACATTCTAGGCTTGGAAAATGAACGCTCCCGCGCTCTATCGTCTCTTTTCAGCTTCAAATTTTTCTTATATAGTTTTGAAGTCAATCATTAAGGTTTCCAAACTAGCACGTATTAATTGAACTGAAACAGTAAATACTGATATGTGTTTCTTCCTTCTAAAATTAATCACATGCTCAAAGAAAAAATTTCCAACAGAAAATCTCCGGCTCATTTGCATATTTTTAGCAGCCCCTTTAAATGAACAATAACACCTCCAGTGTTTTTAGCCATAATTTTTATACTCCCAGAAAAAACGACAGCTCATACGCTGACTGTTCATACGCTTCGGATAAAAGTCCCATTTTATGGATACACAAATTTATCTGTTAAGAAGGGGTGCTGAAAAATTTAAGTCGGTCCGCTGCAGCTGCTTATTAACATCATTAACATCCTCCGAATCATTACGATTTTAACCAATCTGATTAATGTTCCCGTATAGACAAATTCTTACTAATTCATATCTTCCTACGAAATTTGTATGCAAACACATAGTAGATGACCTGAAAATAGAAGTGTCCCAGATTCCATGAAAACTCCGCAAACACAGTTCCTCTTAAATTTATTAGTCAATATTTGTAATGCATATACTCAAACAATACAATATGACCTCTTTTATAGAAATAAAGTGGTGCAGCTCTAGTAAATACATTTTTGCTTGCAAATAAAAAAAATCCTTATCTTTGCGTTTTTATCAACATTCATGCAGAACATAATCGAAAGTATTTATGGGTCTTTATTTGTCCACTATTGCGATAAAAGCAATATCCTAGGATCATCTCAAAATTCGTAACATTCATCTCCCAGTAATTTAACTCAGATTTTATTTAATATTTAATATTTTTCCAATTTCGAAACGTTTCGGTTTCTTTTTAAATTTTGCGAAAGTGAAATATATAGGAAAGGACACTACACCTTTATTACATTAAATTTCAAAAATGGCTAGAAATCTGATTTTGAATTTACTCGCAATAATTTTATTCTTTGATAACTACAAAAACTTGAACTGTTTCTCGGAACAGCCCTACAATGCGAAAATAATCTTGTTCAGAGGAATTAATTGCGTGGGAGAAAAACTGAGGCTAGTTGAAGAATACGAGCCTTTACTATACAAGAGGGAGAAGAGTTGGAATAATGCTGCGAGTTCTGTTCAAATTACGGGAACGTAAGAAAGAGTTTTGGGAGCTTCTCTGTCTGACATTGAATGTTGTTTTAAATTGGGTGGTCCTCAAACTTTAACTGTTATATTATTTAGATGGCTATTTTATGACTTTGGAAATTACAACAAATTGATTGGTAATGCTGGGGTAGAGTACATCTTTGGACCAAATGAATCCTGTCAAAATTTTACAAACCTGAAGGGGAAGGTGTCATCCGTCCGTTTTGTTGGAGAAAAAGAGGATTATAGAACAGATAGTTTGACTTTGTATGTCGAGACTTATTTCCAAGGGAATGAAGAATACACCATTGGGGATTTAGCCAATATTTATTTAAGTGAACACGCGAGCCTAATTATTACTGGGACTTCCCAATGGACCTTGTACGACCAGGCTAACTATCAGGGAAAGGGGCTATGTGTTTCCCCAGCAAATTTCCTCCATCGCTTTGTTCCCTCTTTTGTTCCTTGCATTAAAACGATTTTGGGGACGAGGGATTCATTCCGTTCTGTTCGGAAAGGTTGTTTTAGTTCGGAGGTAATTTTTATTGAAGAGACTTCAAGGGGAATGCACAATGTGACTAGGTAATAATTAAATCTAAACTTTTGTCCTATTATAATATACAAACTTAAATGTAAACAAGAGCTGTCTGAAGTGGCGGTTGTAAGGGTGAAAGCCTGAAAGCCGAATCGACCTTGAATAAAAATCTTTATATGTAATATACACACCTGTAGTATGTTAATTTGTTAATAATAATTTTTAAATTTGTAATAAATGTGTAGCCAACGAATTGGGTGACATAATAAAAATGATTCACTCGGAAATATGTTGAGTAGAATTTAGTTGTTTAGCAAATTGTCACATCGATTAGTGATTTCAGTTTAACAAGTTTGCTCGAATTTCTCTTTGAACCAAACCATTCTCAGCTACTGCATCTTTTATGGGATAGAATTGTTCATAAGTTCCATAATTATTACTTTTATTGTATGCTCAAACTGATGAAAATAAGAAATTTAATAAAAAAGTAAAAATCACTCAACAAAAGGCAAAGTTACCTGGTGACGTTAGATCGTCAGTTTCAAGTAAAATATTGTTGCAGGTCGGGGATTAATAATTAGTATTAGAATATTCAAATACTCTTGCATTTTTTAATTTGACTATAGAAATTATTCTTGATTAAGTCTCGAGTCCACGCCTTTTTTGGGATGTTTTTTACTGATGCACACTCAACTCATATTCGAAATGTAGGTGTCCGTTGGAACAAAGGGACTTTTACCCGGTTCGAATGATGCAAAAAGGGTTTTAGCCAATTAAAATTCAATTAATAATAAGGTTCTACCAACTCGAAAATTTAAAATTCTTTCTTGTCACTATTGGGATTTTTCAAAAACCCCTGCCATTATAGCGTTTGCCTTAAACATGGGGAATCTCCGGGGAGTGTTAATCTCCGTCATGACAGGCTCATAGTAAACCCCTTTTGCTTTAAATTGCAATAATTAACGAAGGACCAGCGCGCAGCCTAACAACTTTATTTATCTTATTTACTAAAAGCTTCGTGGTGATGATGATGATGATGATGATGATGATGATGATGATGATGATGGGGTTCGTCCTTATGTACATTATGTTGTACAAAC